>JARHVA010004897.1:1127500-1187500 GCA_037957365.1 Torreya grandis | reverse complement strand
ACTTGTGGTAGTGCACTTTTAGCTGGGTCCCCTCCTACCTCTACTAGCTCTATCCACACCAACACTCTCTTTGTCACACCATGGCCCACCAAGTACTCAATCTAACCCTCACTCTCACACACTCTTCTCAACCACTTATCTCTCACCAACTCACCATAAATAGATAGGCTAGAGCTATCCTATGCCCCATAACACTCAGAGCTCTTTTTCTCTAATCAACTATCTCAAATGAGTTTTGGTGGGCCACCAAACCCCTTTTAATCAGATTTGGTTTCCCATTGATAGTGATAGTCTTAACCTAAGGTACCGATGTCAATAATACTTCCTACCGACATCAGTGGCATAACTGACATCAACAACCTTAACATTAGAGTTTTTAACCCTAACCACCACCTTTTGGACTACACCCTTAGTCTGGAGTAACTTAGAGATCATGTATATCTCCCTGACCATGATAACTAACCTTAGAGATCACATATATCTCCTTGACCATGAAAACTAACCTTAGAGATCACTTAAATATCCACCCATGATGACTCTACCTAGAGATCATGAATATCTCCTCGACCATTGACCCTTTTAAACTAACCTTGCATTGCTTGTCTTGACCACTTATGCTACCTCACTATAGTTGGCTATTATACACACACATGTATATCAAGTGTTCTAGATTAAAAGCAAGCTAGTTATGTCACCTATAACCATTTATGTTTACCAGGAGTATTTCCTACCTTGGATACCTAGAACACATGGATCATTAGAGCTAAAACTTTGATCATTTTAACCTTATCAACTATCACTTACAAGCTATGTTTTGGTTATTTCTATCCAAGTCCTCCTTGAATTTACCTATTATTGATTATGTCAACTATAACTCATAGTAGTATACATGAAAGTACTGATGTTATCACACTCTCACTCAACATCCACTCACCCAATTAACTCCTTATCAAACTGGTACCTGATTCCAGATTCTTCTTCATCAGTTCTTGTTTTGAAGGGGGATACATCATCCCATACTTGGAGCATCTAACTCCTATTTTTGTCTTACAACTTCTCAGCATAAATTACAAGATAAAAAGGGGCAAATGTAGACACCAAAATTATGGCACACATGTGTGTAACTCCCTATGTTGAAACCCCCATTGAGCCCCTTTTAATACTTAGCGTTCCTAACCCATGTTTTCACCCCTCATACATTTAATTAATTTAAAATATATAATTAAGTTAATTAAAAAATACTTATGCCACCTTACCTAGCCACCTCATCCTAAGACTAATTCTTACCCTTTGAGTCACCTCAAGACTTAGTCCCCTAATCCTAACTACCCGTGACTTATTCTCACCCCTAACATAAATTCCTAACTAACTACTTCCTTCTTAACCTTGAGTTTTTACCATTTCCTAATGGATACCACACTTGGTAGGAGAAGAAATATAAAATAGGCTACATATAACCCTTTTACCTATTATCATGCCAATGACATCGATAGTATCACCCACATCAATTACTTAAGCCAAATTCTAAGCTAATATTTAGGTCAGCAAAAATTATAGAAACTCAATCATTCACATACATGCTTTCTCATTCGAATTTCTACATCAAAGATTATCATTACTCTACACAAATTAGTCTAGATTAAGAATTTATATACTATACAAAGCTTAGATTCTTTTGAATCAACAACACATGCTTATCTTTCTATTCACCTATTGATTCAACACACCTCATCAAATCCATCTATCTGGCACTCACAGATAATCTATTTCACCAACTAAGTATATCTCGATGTTTTGTAATTCCTTTAAGTAGTCATTTTATAATTACTTTACATTATACTATTTATCATTTTATGAGCATCTTGACTCTCCTTATGAAGGATTTTTAAAACTCCTTATCTTATTTCCCTTTACTTCAAACATACCAACCCTCTATCTAAACCCACCTGAGTCTTACCCCCTCCCTTATGAATCTTCTCAACCTCACAAACCTAACCAACATCTACCTCCCAACTTAGAAAAGTCTCCTGCAACCTCCTATTAACTTACTGCCCCTACCGACATTGGTCACATAACCAACATCAATCATATCTCCTTACCAAAATTATCAACCTTAATCGATGTTGATGACTATGTTTTTCCACCAACTTCTCTAAGCCTACCTAAACAACCTCCAAAAACACTAATAACTCACATTGCTTGCATTGTGTCACTCTCTACTGCACTCAGACTACAAGAATGGTATAAACATTTCTCTCTTACTCTCTCTTTCATTTTTTTATTCATTACCATTTTGTTTCAAAAAGTGGATTGTCATCCCTAAGGAAGTTTGAAACTTCCAATAATAAGTGTGTAGCTTGGTAGGCCACTCATATATCTACTAATAAATATTTTTAGTGGTAGTGCTTTCTTATTCATAGGTAGTCCTCCCTAGCTAAAGAGGAGTGCTCAACATCATCTGGATATGATGCACAACCAATCCAAGTTATTTATAATCTCTAATCCCTACCCTTCATCTTTGTTTCTCCTTAAACATCATCTGGATATGATGCACAACCAATCCAAGTTATATATAATCTCTAATCCCTACCCTTCATCTTTGTTTCTCCTTAAACATCAAATAGATTCAAAATTTAGTAAAATAATATGAACTAATCAATCTTGAAGAGACTTAATTAAGTAAAAAGACCTAGAAGGTAGTTTGATATGGATAAGAGTGTGAATATTTGAAGAGTTAGTCATCATCATTTGGTTGATAAACAATGTGGCCTGAAGGTGATCAAATAAATAAGGTGTCTAAATTGGTGCTGAGTCATCTAGGGGGTTGGTTCTTGTTAAAGCCTAGCTAAGTTGGTGCTTAGTTAGTTGGGGTTGGTGCTCCATATGATGTGGGTTATTCACTAAATTTGGTTTTTATATTATAGGTCTATATTCCATATATATATATATATATATATATATATATATATATATATAATTGGGTTTTATTTCTATTTAGGGTTTCCCACATATGTAATTTGTTATTATGTTTCATTCTTATGTGGATAGGTGTTTATGCTTGCTAGATCCATATAATTATTTGAATGGTTTATGATTGCTTAAGTGAAATTGATAAGAAATTTTTTGAAGACTAATTCATGCCCTCCCTCTTAGTCATTTTTCTTCCAAAATTTAGTATTATAGCAAGTCCTTTGAAGTAGGCCTAATATCCTAAAGGAGATCCTAGAAGCAAGGATAGTTAGTCAACAAACTCAAGGTGGTTTTTCTACAAGCAAGGATCTATTCTTAAATGAAACTAATTATGAATTTTGGAGCATCAAAATGAGGACTTATCTAATGTCAATAATACATGACATATGAAATTTAGTTGTGGATGGATACACTCCAACTCCTACACCACTAATTAATGCAACAAGTAAGAAGGGATGTGAGAGCAATTCTAAGGCAATGAATGACATTCTTTGTGTTCTATTAGAGGAATTTTTTTTGAAGGTGATGCATTATGAATAAACCAAGGTAATATGGGAAAAATTGAATATTATCTATGAATGAGACACCAAGGTAAAAATGGCCAAGTTTCAAACCCATCGGCGATAGTTTGAAAGTTTGAAGAAGAATGAAGATGAAACCATTGCATCTTACTTGTTGAAGGTTTATGAATTTTTCAATGTCATTAGAGGATTAGGAGAAGAAGTGAAAGAGTATATAGTTGTTCAAAAGGTATTAAGATCACTAACTCCTAAGTTTTATTCTAAGTTATATGTAGTAGAAGAGATGTAAGATTTGGACAAGCTTAAAATGAATGGGCTTTATGGCATCTTGACTTCCTATGAGATGAGAAAAAATGAAGAAAGACCTCCCAATAAGGAAGCAAATTTTAAAGTTGAAAAGAATTCAAAAGACAATAAGTTCATGTATGAGGTATGTTTATATGTTGATGATGATGAACTAATAGCCATGTTTCCTAGGAATTTGAGTTTTGGATCTAGTAAGTATAAGGGTAAGCTTCCTTTCAAATGTTTCAACTATGATAAGATTGGTCACTTTACATCCAAGTGTCATAACAAGGATAAAATTGAGCATGATGAAGAACATGATGAACATCATAGAGATGATAGGAAGGTATATAATCCTGACAAGAACAACAAAGATTTTAGGAAGTATGAATGTAGGAAAGGGTCCTTAAAGAACAAGAGAAGTTTATACACCAAAGAAGATAATAAATCATTTGATGTAAATAACACAAGTACATCTAATAGTAATGATGGTAGTAATGAACCTAAACATGAAAATCATGAAACCTTATTTATGGCCATAGAAATAGATAATGAGGTTTGCTCAAATTGGAAAGGCTTTATGGTTGATGAATAATTAGATGAAGAAGAGGCTAAAGTAAACCTCGAGGCATAATTGGTGAGTGTTTTCAAGAGGATTTAAAGTTCTAAAGAAGGAATAATCACAATCTAAGATCATTAGTTAAGGACTATGAAGATAGGATTATTTTGTTTGAGGAGAGACTAAGTAACACATATAAGGAGTATGATGAGATCATCAATCAAATTGAAGCACAAATGGAAATAGTCACTACTATCTTAAAATCTAAAGAGGAAGAGTGCACTAGGTATGGAAGTGAGATAGAATCTTTGAAAGCTAAGTTGGATCAAGAATATAGCAAGTTGAAGGCCTTTGTGAAGTTTGAAAAGAGTGTTTAGTCTCTAAATGACATTCTAATTAGCCAAAAGTTTGCAAGTGATAAGATAAGTCTTGGTTTAAAATAAGACCAAAATAAGGTAGCTCAAGTCAAGGAGAAAACTAATGAAGACAAGAAGTTTAACATGAAAAGGCATATCAAATATCCTAATGCTATGAGTTATGTTAATTCATTCAATGGTTATTTTTATACATGTAATCAGCTTGGTCATAAAGTAAGAGAGTGTAGAAGACCCTCTATGATGAATATGCATGGGATTATGAAAGGAATCTTCAATCAAGAGGTATGTATAAGGCTGTTTGCTATAGTTTTCATAGTGTGGGACACATTGCAAGATTCCCCCCTAATGGAGTAAGAAGGCCATCAAGTCAAAACAAGATTTTTTAAGCTCCTAAAGTGTAAGAGATAAGGAAAATGAATATGTGGAAACCAAAGACAATAAAGGTAAATCATGATAAATTTACAAGCTCAAATGGACTATTTACTATGGTAGAGTATATTTTAGATGGGAAATCAGGTTTAAAATGTCTATTGTTAGCTCATATGGATGATTAAATGATTGATGAAGAGGTCAAGCCTATGGTACCAATCAATCCTAAAAGGATACTAAAGGATATTCAGTCTGATGAGAGCATGGATATCTAAGAATCTCTTGAACTTGTGTTAGTTTAGTGCTCTATGGAAAAGGGTGACTCCATTAGGCTTCATGGAGACAGTATTTAGTTAGCAGAAGCATGGTGGATGCTTGGTTTGAGGGGGAACTATTCAAGTTTTTGATTGAGGTTGATCTATGTTGAAAATTGGACTTGTAATTTGAGTTCTTTTGAAGGACGTATGGATAGAGTAAGGAGTAACATGTTCCTATAATGCTTCATATTTTGTGTGTTGATCTCTTGGTGTAATAAGGTGTGGTTTCAAAAGTTTTAGTATGTATGACCCTTTGTCATTAATGTCAAAGGGGGAGAAAGTTCAAGAAGGAATATTGACCAAATTGGGATAAATTTGAAGAATTTTTTTCCATCAATTACAAAGGGGGCATTTGTTGAGAAATGCTATCATTTATGTCAAATTTGATGCCATTTAATGTCAAGGTGCATCTAGTGAAGATGTATGGTGAGTGGTATTTGATAGAATTTAAAGGTAGCCTAATGTCTCACTATTGAAAGAGAATTTGAAGGAAACCTAATAATTATTCTATTGGTTGATGTCAAGTTCAATGTCATGATTCAAGTCAGCTTGATGATTGTCAGTATTATCATATTATCATAAAGAGGTTTGATAATCAAGTAAGTAGTGAAGCATGGTTATGAGGCTCTAGGTTTACATGAGGTCACGAGAGAATTTTTATTATAAAGAGATTCTTAAATTGTTGTGAGAATGTTTTCTAGTGAGTACAAGGTAAGTATGTTTGAGTGATAGTACTTGAGTATAAGATGTCTTGAAAAGCCTAGTAATAACAAGCATAGTCACATCATGAACATCTGCTTGGTGAGAATGAAGAGGTATGTGTATAAGTTTGACATAATTTTATTATAATTTAATTCATGTGAGAAAGGTTTAGAATCATCAAAGAGTGTTTCAAGGTCAGTTGTCAAGTTTCAAGTGCTTGAGAAGCCTGGTCATGGCATTAATCATGGCATGAAAAGTCTTAGTGAGATGGTTTGATCATGGTGTCTTAGCCATATGGATATATAGAGGCATAAAATGTTGTATGATGTTAATTTAACATGTATGTGAGGTATTTCATCACTCATGAGAGTCTCAGGTTGAGCCTATATGGGTAGGACCTTCAGACCTAGTCTGCACCTAGACCACCTCTAGACCTTGCTTGACGTAATGAGGCATCATGAGCTATTTTCAAGACATATGAGTGATGTTGGATATTTTTAAGCATGAGATAGGTTTTATGGAATGAGAGTGAGGTTTTGCACATGAAATTGAGGCATTGAGATCATGAAAGAAGGTATGAATGATAGTTCAAGGCCTATAAGGTATGAAGACTATGGTGTAAAGAGAGAATGTAAGCCTAAAATGGTATGAGGTCATATTTAAAAGGAAATAATGGATAGTTTAGTGTTTTCATAGGTATTTTATGTTGTCTCAAGCATGTTCACAAAGTTTGAGGTCATGGTTTGCAATAATAAAAAAGAAAGGTATGAACACTTGAACAACTTTCAAGTGTTCATTGACATGTTTGACTTTGCATGGAAAATTAATATATTAATGATATATAGGCGAGGGTCCTATATAATATATCTAGGAATTATTTCTAGAAATTAAGGATAATCCTTTATAAATAACGGTTAACACCAAAAATATTGGGAACCCTCTCTAAAACCCTAACAATGACCTGATGTAAAATATCTTGTTCAAAATATCCCATAATGTTTTAAAATGACTAAAAAACTATTGTATGTTGTACTCAACTCTACCAGTCACCTCCAGGTGTGATTGATTTATCAGGTGTGTGAGTAGACCCTATAGAAACATGCACATTTCTCAAAGATTTATTATAGTAGTTAGAGTTGACCAAGTCAAAGTATAAAAATCATTATATGGAGAACTTTGGGACTTTTATTTTATGTCCATGTTGGTTTATGTACCATTTATATCCCTTAGGTGTGCTAAACCAGTCATCCAAGTTGACTAGTCGCTAACAGGCCTAATAATGAAAATAGTGAAAAACACAAGCAATAGTGAGAAGATGATTAGGGATGTTGTTATCATGAAATAAAGATAAAAAAGTGCGTGTAAATGGTATTAAATTATTTTAAGACATTATCATGTTTGATATAAGTTTTTGAGGTCAATTTTCATAGTGAAAAAGTTGCTCACAAGTTGACTTATCTGGTTTAGTGAGGTCTGTGTGCATTGAGGTTATGAGATTGGTCTACAAGACCAATATTGGCATTTAACCATATTATATTTCTATTTTATATTTGTATAATTACCACATATTATAATAAAAATGTATCATAAGTCATTGAAAGTGGTCATACAGGTGTTGAAGGTCAATGTTACCATGACTATGCTTTAAGGTAAATTGGTAATTCTAGATAAGCAAGTTACAGTGATGAGTTTGAGACTCTATACCATGAGTTTATGTATATAATTAACATGATATTGTTTTTTGGGACTTTTATGTCCTATAAATTCTTTTTATAAGCTTTTAATTTAGTGTAAGAGGTTGAAACATTGAAGTTAAAATGGCTTGTCTGGTTGAGTGAGGTTTATGAGAGAGAAGGTCAACAATTGGTTTGTAAGACCAATAATTGCCATTAGAGATTATGATATTTTTTTAAGGTTGTTATTAATATTTTTTATTATCATTTTCATGAATTTTAAGTGCATAATTATGTTCTTTTAGGTGTCATAACTTCAAGTTTCCATGATTGGGTTTTGGAGTGTTCTAGCAGTTCTAAGTGACCTATTTGCAGAGAAAGGTTTGAGACCTTTCGTCATGAGATGTGAAGTCTAAATCATATGGTGATGTCCTTTAGGTCATACATATTATTTTTATATGTTTTATTTCTCATGGTTTTGTGGCAAAATAACATGTGATATTTAGCTATTCAAGATAGACTTTCTGTTTATGAGAAGTCCTAATTGTGAACAGTATAAATGGTGTGCTTCAAGTGGTGATTGGAATTGAAATGTGGTATGGAGCCTAAATGAGATTATTATAGTTTTATATAATTGTTTTATGATATTTTCCTATCATTTGTGTATTTTTCAAGTGTTCCAAGGAAGGCAAAGTGTAATGTGTCTTGAGGTAGACCTAATGGAATTAGGTCTCCATGAGACCTAAAGATGAAATGAGTCCTAATTAAGGTATATCAGACCTAAAGAGACTAAAAGCACATTTTATTCATGTTTATGAGATGTCCTAAGATATATTCCATGTCTGACCTAATAGGTTAAGGGTGTTTAGCTGATCAAGAAGGATATGAACAAGAGGCTTGTATAAATACAAGGCAGTTTTAGTCATCAGTTGGTTGAGAAAAAAGGTGTATTAAATTTGATAAAATAAATTAATTGGTTTATTTGGTTCTGATTCATCTAGGGGGTTGGTGCCTCCTTGCAAGTTTGTGCTTGTTAAAGCTTAGTTGAGTTTGTGCTTGGCTAATTAGGGTTGGTATTCCATGTGAAGTGGGTGATTCACTAAATTTGGTGTTTTTATTATAGGACTGTATTAAATTTGAATATATTAGTGTGTTTTCTTACCCTTGAGGGTTCTCCATGTATGTAATGTGTTCTTGTGTTTCATGCTTATGTGGATAGGTGTTTATGCTTGCTAGATCTATATGCTTGTTTAAATGGTTCATGATTACTTAAGTGAAAGTGCTAAGAAAGATTTAGAATAATCATTAAACGATCATATAAATTATTTTTATTCCAAAAAAACCTTCATGGATATGAAAAATGAGTCTTAAACTTCAACCTTCATCAATTTGTAAATTTTGTCCAAAGCAACTCTTGACTACTACAATAAATTCTTCACAAACAAGCTTGTATCTATGCATTTTCTCTCTCATCTGACTAACCAAAACTAATTGGAGGTACCTAAGAGTGTTTAATAAATTATCTAATATTTTTTATAGTCATTTTATACCATTTTTGGTTGTTTTTAATAATATGTTTCACATTAGGTCCTTGTTAGGTTTTTATAGAGGTTTAACACAGGTTTTGGTGTTAATGATTATTCATAAAGGATTTCCCCTTAAATCCAAAACCAACTCTTTTATTTATTATCTATGATGCTTCCCAATCTCTCCTTAATATCTCATGTTCCCATTCATATATTACACATGCCAATGAACACATGAAAGTCCTTATTAGGTTTGCATGCCTTCATTTTGTGTACTCGAGAGACCTCAAAACCACTTTTCATGCATTTTATTGAAAACCATGATGTAAAAATACATGAACACACTTAAAAAAACATAAATCACCTCTTAAAATTCTTACATGAGTTCAAACATCTTGAAATATGATCATGACCCCTCATTAGGCCACACTTTCTCTTTTGCTCACTTAGACCTTGACCTACAAATCACATTAGGCATCGAAAATGACCTTCATGCCTATTTTCATGTGATATCCACCTCATTATCATAATAAATAAATCTCTCTCATGCTAAAACAATATCGTACATTCTTCATATGTCTTGACAATAGATCATGATGCCTCATTAGGCCAGGTAGGGTCTAGAAATGGTCTAATTACAGACTTGATCTATAGGTCCTACCCTCATAAGTTTACCCTGAGACTCTCATGAGTGATTTAATGCTTCAAATTCATGATCAATAAACCAATCATTCCTATGTTCACTCATATTACTAAACCATCATAGTCATTCCTTCTCACAAGGTTTCTTCATGTTATGACTAATGCCATGACTAGGCTTCTTAAGCACTTGAAACTTGAAAACTAATATTGAGACACTAATGAAGGTATATATACCTTAATTAAATGATAAAATAATTACAAACATCCTATCACAAGATTTTTCTTACTTACTTCACCAAAATCTACTATGCACACCTTCTTATAAGATCTAGACTAGGCTTTTTAAGACACCTTGTATTCAAGAACTAGTACTCAAACATGCTTACCTCAATGCTATAAAACAAGAAAACTCACCAGAAAATAATCTCACACCATTGAAATAATATTTACATTAAATAATATAATAATCATTATGTTTCCTTCAATTTCTCTCTTTGATATGAACATTGACCTCAACCTTGACATCAACTAATAAAAGAATCATTAGTTTGCCTTCAAATTATGTCTCTAACCTGCCCCTTGAAATCAATGACAATAGTTCTCAACAAATTTTTCAAGATATTAAATTCATTGTATGTTTTAAAACAAGCCTCAAGAGGATTGTATGAAAAAATCATTGAACATCTCATGAACATGAATTTCAAACATTTTTAGTTTGAATATGTAAATGCTTTTGTAAAATAGTTGCATTTCTAGTGGTGTATGTAGATGACCTATTCATCATAGGAAATAATAAGAGATACACTATAAAAATCAAATTAGATTTTATGAAAGGATTTGAAATGAAAAATATAGGTTATCTTCATTTCTATTTGAATATTGAATTGATAAAAAATCAAAGTGTATATTCATCACTGAAAAAATCTACTAGAGAAATTCTTAGAAAAAACATAATGATAGGTTGTAAGCCTCTTAGTATTCCCAAGGGACAAAATATGAAATTTACATTAGAAGATAGTAAAAAATTGGGATATGCCCCTAAATACATACAATTTATTGGCAATTTGATCTACGTGACCACAACTAGACCAAATATTTAATTTTTTGATGGTATTATTTCTATATTCATGCAAAAATGATCCGTAAACTAGCACTTATTTCCAAGAAAAAAGTTTCCAATGGATCTTAATTTATTGTTAAATTTAATTATGCATTAAATAATTATTAATAAACAAAGTTAATAAAAATATATAAAAAAATGTACAAACAAAAACCAACTCATGATAAGCACATCTCCACATGCACAAGAGTTGATTACAAAGTTCAATAATGCCTACATCTCCATGTTCGCTTATAGTACGAACCAATCCATTTTTGTGAAAATTGAGTACATGGACTTCCTTAAAAAAATTCAAATGGATACTCTAATACTACTTATAATTTTGGTAATAGATCTGAAATCTTGAAGGCTCCGGAGCACGAATAGATCTTTTAATCCTTTGCTGACAATACAATCTCACAATCTTATGGATTTTATACCAAAAAAATCAAATATAGACTTATAAAATGGTCTTAAAAATCATCACAAGGATTTAACTACACTGTTTAAATCACCTCATATTCTAGGACAAACCCCTAGTTTACACCAAGATGTGAAACCCTCTCCAAGTCTCTCAAAACTTGGAATATATGCATACTAGTCTTTATATTGGACATTTTACAATATGCAATGATTCACTTTGAGGAATTAAAAATTAAATAAAATATCCTCAAATCCAAACACTCCACATATTTTTGGAACCATCTTAGAGTCTAGAATAAATCTCTAGTTTACTCTGAAGTCTGAAAATGCCTCTCAATACCTCAAAACTAAGGAAGAGTGAAGACTAGTCCTTAAGCCTGAATTATCTTCACGGAAAAATACATTACTTCAAATACAATTTCATGCACTTTAAATAGTTCTTGAGACCCACGGGTTAAATGGTGGGGCACTTATATTTTTACCAAAGTTGGTAGAGTTCGAATCCCATAGGCAATGTTTTAGTGATTTATCCATATCCCACATAAAAGGGGATGATAAACTTATTTTTATCCGTGCACATGGAAATATTTCTACATTTTAATATTTAAATATTTTAAATGAATACATATATATGCCACATGTCACTTTCAAATTTTCCCACATGTCCCATGCTGATTTATCCATGTGCTAACATTTAATTGGTCCATGTTTCTACCATGTCATCTTGTTGACTAGGTTTGATTGGCCATAACTTGCACATATGGACTCAATTTTTTGAACCATAAAATGTGCCAAAAATCTTGTGATGAGATCTGCACCATGGAACTAATTTAAAATTATTCTATAATGGTCATTTTTTTAGTTTGACCATCTTTGACCAATGTTAACCAACTTGATTAGAACTTTGACCATTTGCACAAGGAGTATACAAACTCTATTTTTCGCTTTCCACATACCATTAGAAATGTCTCAATAGGCCCTGTGCGATGGTGTAGGTTTTGGTCTAATCTAAGACCTTTTCTAAATTAACCTCCAGATCAATCCTCCTACTGAGAAGGCTTTTGGTTGACCAAAAGTTGGTACTAGATTTGGTACTTCATATTGTCTTATGAAGATCTCTGCAGTGGATTCTATGGTCTCCAAATATTCTACTACACAACTAAAATCTATACTAATCCTCTAAAATGCTAGTTAGTTTTGAATCATTCTGATGGGTCTTTATCGGTCTACTTAGGTTCTACAACTGGAACAACTGATTGATCACATCTTACACAATTCTACTACTACTACAAGGCCTTCAATAGCATCTACACATAACTAAGATACAATAGCTTCCTCTGTTGCATGGATTCACAAGAGCCTATACTCAAATAAGCCTAGTGATGTCCTCTATTGCTGCTAAATGGTCCTTTGTAACATATCAAGTATAGAACCCAAATCATAGCATAGAGATAATAGTGGCAAAAGATGATTCATAACTCAAAAATGTAATAAGCTTAAAAATAAGGCATGAGTTATATTAAATCCTACAACTGCCAATAAGGTCACAATATATCATATTGTCTTCTCACTATCACATATTGTAAGTAGTGAACTACCAAACACTGCAATAATCACTAATGTAATTACAAGACAAGTTTGTTAATGTTAACAAAATAAATTAATTATTGTGATCATTTCACAATACACTACCCAGACATGGGTCTTAATATGCTAAACCACTATGGAAACAATAAATAGTGTATAATGTCTAGCATTTCAAACATTTCCCAATAGGGTCTTACAAATGCATCTAATTATACACATGCCATAAATAGATACATCCCAAAATAGCAGTTATTCTAAAACAAATAGTGTAGGAAAATTGAATCATTTCCAACAACCTGTATATTGCTATCAATCCCCCTAGCTAATCAATGAGTTAGATAATTCAACAATAAACTCATAAATCTAATACTAGAGATTCTAAAAATAGATTTTTTCAAATACAAGTGTGAGAATTAAAAACTTTGCATGATAAACTTGTCTAAAAGTGTTCCCACCATAGTAGCTCCAAAAATGCATATATCAATCCACTAATCATGACATCATGAAATTCAAAAACTATTTACTAACCCTTTTAATCAAACTCTCTTGTTTAGGGTGTTTAATTTCCTTAGTGGATTTACTAACATTTACATGGGTTGTTTGAACAAAAACTCCATTAATTACCTTATCAATAAGTTTATAGACCATCTTTTTCTTAGCATTACCAGGATGGTGGGATGGTCAAAGTTTCCAACACTACTCAACCTAATGTTCACTCATGTGACAATGCGTGCAAACATCCCTCTTCTTTGGTGAGGTCAACTATTTACCATTTCTAACTTTACTAGTATGAGAATGGTCTTGAGCACTTGCAACCTGCTTCAACAAATCTTGTCTTTTTCAATAATATACGACACAATGGTTATTTAATTCATAAAATGTACAAGGAAAAGAATGCAACATCTTCTAAATATTGAAAACAAATTACTTATATATAAAAAATGAATTATAAGTCTTAGAATTCACATTCATATTGGTTCTTTTTCTAGTGTAAGAATGAGGAGGTGGAATTTCAATACCTCTTTTACCTAATTTCTTACACCGTTCATTATTCCTTCATAGGGAATAATTCTGCTCTACTAGTGGCCTTGGATCTTGGCTGCTAGAAGCTTGTCCTCTTCCATTAATGGACAAACTCTCTCTAATATCTATTTTATCACTATCATAACCCAATCCTGCATGGTGAGGTATATGTTTTACCTGTATTGGGTTAGCAATACCTTGTCTATTCTTACCAAGGCCCCTTCCATCAAATCCCATTTTCAATAATAGTTTAGATCCAATGCCCTTAGTGTGTTTCTCAAAACTACAAAAATAAATATCTAAAAAATATAAAATTTAATAAAAAATTAATTACCAAATGAATAAAATATAGTGCACCCATCAATCATAGTGTCTGCATATGTAGTGGAAGGTAATTGATGAAGATAGTGTTTCTCTTCATCCTACCTCTATGCCAAGAGATCATCCTTGGCTTGTAAATCTAATTTTAAGTGGGAAATATCCTCTTCCAAGAATTAAAAATGAGCTCTTAGGAAAGCATTCTCTTCCTGGATCTATTGATTAATTGCTTCAAGCTAATTAAGCCTCTCTCTTTTCAAGGCTTTGCCCATGGCTTCCTATTCCTTGTAAACAACCTAATTCCATAAAATCCACACTACAAATGGAATATTAATAGGATAAAATATTCTACATTAATATTGAAAATGAAATTAAACTCAATTGATATCAAATCCACACAATCAGAAGCCAACCCAACATACTAACTACTCTGATACCAAATCTGATCCATAAACTGGCACTTATTTCCATGTAAAAAGTTTATAATGGATATTAATTTCTTATTAAATTTAATTATGAATTAAATAATTATTAATATACAAAATTAATCAAAATTCTGAAAAGAATTCACAAACAAAAATCAACTCATGACAAGCACATCTCCACACTGCACAAGAGTTGATTACAGAGCTCGACAATGACTACGTCTCCATGTTCACTTATAATATGAACCAATACATTTTCATGAAAAGTGAGTACATGGCCTTCCCTTATAATTTTCAAGTGGATAATATGAGACTACTTATAATTTTGGCAATAGATCTAAAATCTTGAAAGCTCCAGACCATGAACAAATCTTCCAATCCTCTGCTGCAATACAATCTCACAATCCTATGGATTTTTTGCCAATAATATCAAATACAAAATTATAAAATGGTATTAAAAAATTATCATATGGATTTAAACACACCATTTAAATTATCTTAGAGTCTAGGACAAACCCCTAGTTTACACCAAGATGTGAAACCCTCTCAAAGTCTCTCAAATCTTGGAATATATGCAGATTGGTCTCTATAGTGGACATTGCACAATCTACAATAATTCACTTTGAGGTATTAAAAATTAAATAAAATAGATTCAAATCCCAAAATTCCACATAGGTTAGAATTGTCTTAGAGTCAAGAACAAATTTCTAGTTTACTTTGAAGTCTTAAAATGCCTCTCAATACCTCAAAACCAAGGAAGAGTGAAGATTAGTCCTTAAGCCTGAACTGTCTTCACGGAAAAATACATTGCTTCAAATATAATTTCATGCACTTTATATATTTATTGAGACCCATGGGTTCAATTTTGGGTCACTTACCTTTTTTCCAAAGTTGGTAGGGTTCAAATCCCATAGGCAACGTTTTAGTGCTTTATCCATATCCCACATAAAAGGGGATGATAAACTTATCTTTATCGGTGCATGTGGAAATGTTTCCACATTTTAATATTTAAAGATTTTAAATGACTCCATATCTATACCATGTGTCACTTTAAAATTTTCCCACGTGTCCCATGTTGATTTATCCATGTCCTAGCATTTAATTGGTCCATGTTTTTGCCATGTCATCTTGTTGACCAAGTTTGACTGGCCATAATTTGCACATACGGACTCTATTTTTTGAACCATAAAATGTATCAAAAATCTTGAAATGATATATTTTACATGGAACTAATTTAAAAATTTCCATAATTGTCATTTTATGAATTTTGACCATCTTTGACCAATGTTGACTAGCTTGACTAAAACTTTGACTAGCTGCACAAGGAGCATACGAGCTCTATTTTTCACATTCTTCACACCATTGGAAAGGTCTCAATGGGCCTTATGTGATGGTGTAGTTTTTGGTCTAAATTTTGACCTTTTCCAAAATGGCCTCTAGATAAAAAAACCTAAATAAAGTTATTAGATAGCAGTAAAAATCTTCATTCGATATCCAAAAGGAACTCATAATTAAAGGGTCAAATACTTTAAGGTAAGAGGCTCAAAATTGGTCAGATATTTAGATTTTAACTATGCTAGTGATGTTGAATATGGGATATCTACTTTGAGCTTTTTGATGGATTTGGGAGTAAAAATTGTTGTTTGGAAGTAAAATAAGTAATTAATGTTGGTAATCTCTTCAATAGAAGTTTAATACATGGTAGCTTTAGAGGTAACCAAAAAAAAAAGGATCAAAAGGGTTCTTTCAAATTTGCAGAAGCAACAGGTTTTACTAGCACCATTCATGGTCAAAAACATGTATGTAATTTAAATGGAAAATAATCCAATGTCAACCAAACCAAGCATATCAACACAAAATTTCATTTGATTCAAAATTATGTGAAATATGGTTATATTAATAAAATTGATACATTATCCTAATGCAAAGAAATCAATAAACATCTTGAAAAAGTGTTTAGAAGAGAAAAATTTAAATTTTTTCAAAGGCATATTTGGTCTCACAATAACCATTGAAAATAAGTCAGGGGGGGGGGGAGAGGATGGATGTAATATATTTATACATAATATTATTTAATCCTACGTTTTATTTGTAGAGGGATTTTATCTTATAGTGGTAGATGAATAGTGCACATAGGGAAGTTGAATAGTCTTCATGGAAGGTGCAATGAATAACCATATCATGGCAACAAATATTTTAATATTTCTTCATTTGATTAATGTGAGCACAAATTTATTTTTTACCAAATTATTGATTTTTGTCCTAACAAATTTAAAGTTCTACTTTACATATGAACCATTTTTGGGTTCTACCTTTACATTCAAGCATATTTCAAGATTCCAAATTTACGTATAAACCTATTTATAGGTTCCACATTTACATACAAACCTTTCTTGGGGTTATACAAAAATAATTATAGTAATATTTAGAGTAGTTAAGTTAAGGTTTCTATGGTGGTAAAATTATAGGATTCATCCATTTCTGATGGAGGATGAGGTATTAACACTCCTAAACACATGGTTTTAATGATTGCATGTCCTTTCTAGTTCATAATCACCCCAATACATTCTAAAAATGAGTTCAAAAATTGGTAGATTGGCTCACTTACCTTCAAGTGTATTTGTTCCTGACATTTCATTTTCAAATAATTAAATTATCTATGTTATTTCATATTTTTTATCATAAGAGGACATTGATCTATACATATTTCCTTATATATTTTGCATGGAGTAATCTAGAAATTTGGGGGATTCTTGTCAACACCAATTGTTATTAATCATGAGTTACTAAATTTATTGTTTTATTTTATTAATCTAGCATTTTTTAATACTAGACTAAAACATGAGCATTTGTAGACACCTAAATTCAATATTATACACTTATCAATAATATTTTTGGCACAAATCCCAAATTTCAGCACCCCAACTTAAAACTTTCAAATAGTACAAATTCTATCATATGACTATAACATTCAAAACTACATTAACAGGGGCCAACTTGTTTGAATAGTTAATGGTAATTTATTGTTTAAATGTGATGGAAGGTCATACGTGATTATATATTAATTAATTTTATATTAGCATTTACATTAATCATTTAAGTAAACATAAAATCCAATAGTTTTTTTAATCAAATTTAAATGAATAATATTATATCTCTACAATAGTGAAGTTTGTAATGGGTACCTGAGAATAGTCATAAAAAAGTCATAAGTATTCTAAAATGATAATAGTAATATAGTTATGCAGTGGCAACAACATAGATCAATAATTCAAAATGTAAATTTATGATTGATGTTTGTCATTTTTTTAATTTTGAGACACCTTTCATCTTGGTTTGGTATATGGTCATTATTATAAGCTTTCTCTTATTATAATAGGGTGACCTTAAATATAAGCCTAATCCTAGACATTGCAATTGAATGAAAAATAGTATCATTTGGACAAGAAATGGTTGTAGTGTTTAGAACTTATTAGTTTAACACTAACATTTCAGTTTTGTTACTAGTAAGTG
Organism: Torreya grandis; assembly: GCA_037957365.1. Classification (NCBI taxonomy): domain Eukaryota; kingdom Viridiplantae; phylum Streptophyta; class Pinopsida; order Cupressales; family Taxaceae; genus Torreya; species Torreya grandis. The sequence continues at coordinate 1,169,171 of JARHVA010004897.1, read as the reverse complement.
TGGTCAAAGTTCAAAATTATTTTGATTTGGTTCATTATCTTTGATTTCAAAGTTTATATTGATAATTTTTTATAACAATATTTTTTTGATAAATTTTGAATATAACGCATTAACAAGGCTTTCGGTTAGTTTAAAGTTGAATGTGATTACCTTTGGTTAAGTTGAAATTTTATTACATTGACAATAATGGATCGAGCATAGTATTAGTAACACATTGAGATATTGTGATTACCATGGTAATAAAATATAGTATGACATATTTGATGTTTTATTTGTTGTATAGGGACACTTTAAATTTTATTCAAAACTATGCTAGATTGAGTGTTATTTAGTACTTAATATTGGGTCATTCAAAATTTAATGCCTCAACCATGATTTTTATTTTGAAATGGTCAATTAATGATTTAATTCATGGAAAATGTAAGGAATTTGGTATCTCTGCTAACTTAGTATTTTTTGAAAAACTCACCATCCACTTAAAACATGACTAAGTCATATGATAAAGTTGAAATATTAGCCAACTCAATTTCATGTTACTCTATATGCTAGCTTTGGAGGACACATTGGTTATCAATGCTTTGAATGCCACACACTCACATTGAATGTAGAGGTGGTTCATAGGCTTAATAAAAATCAATTACATTACATCTCATTTGCATAATTGTGTGGATGTGATTGAATTAGATTCAACAATTTTTGAAGCACCACAAATATCTATTCAATATTCTCTTTCAATTGATATTTAGTCACCTTTTCATGTTCATACTTATCAAACAATGTGCCATGGTTGTTTTCACATCTTATTTTATCCCCTTATGGGTATCATTATAGGCATGTCTTTGAATTTTTTTGATTAGTTGCACCAACCTCTTATTTAGATTTTTTAGGTGGAAAAAATGCAACCTTGGCATTCTTGTCCTCATGCTCATCTATGATTATGAGAGAAACCATTTTGGGTTTCTTTGGTGCACAAGGAGTACGTTATATGAGTGTGCTAAAGTTATTTTCCTATGGTTAGAAAATTTTCTTCCTTTTAGTGACCATTTCATTCAACCAATATGAAATATCTAAGCTAGGAATATTTTAAAGAGATCTTTGATTTGTATAGGTTTGAATCTCAAAATAATTAGGAGGAAGTATTAGGGCTTGTTCTAATATAGTCTCTATATCTTCCTTGTTCTACTTGGTAATTTTAGACTCATATTTAGGAAATAAGGATGAAGTTAGAGTTGAAACTTTTGATGAAGGTTGAGCATCTAAGCTGATTGCTTTGGGATAAAGTAGAGGAGGTGCACATTATAAAGGAGTAGATGTAGGAACCACCAAATGAGGATATGTGGTCATGTACCACAATATCATATTCCTAATTAATCCCTAATAAAGAACCACATTTAAATATGGGACTTAAAATAGTTGAGATCTTATGGGTTCTTTTATCTCCCATAATAGACTTCTTGATTTTTAACTTAAGTGTTTTTAAGTTTGGTCAACCTATGGGGCCTCTGATTCCTTCTCTTTTTCTTCTTCAATCATAACTTGGCTTGCTATAGTGATAGAAGAGGAACCTATGATTTATTTTATCTATTTTTTTGGTGTTTGTTGATCAGGACTTATGTCTGAAGCTCTCAATGGTGGTGGGAAACCAACATTTTCTACATTAACCCCTTTTCCTTTAATCCATGAGGTAGTTATATCCAAGACTATTTGTGTCCTATTTTCTAGTAACATTGACTCAATATTACTCTAATCAACTCAAGGTAGGGATCTAAATTCAATATTTTTGGCATGATAAACATTATCCAACCTTGTCCTCTTTATTTTCAACATCCTCTATAATATATGCAATTTTTTCCTCAATGATCTATTCTAGGGTGAAGTGATAATAGTCTTTGAGCCTTAATTCTCTTTATACATCACAATCCAACCAATAGTCTTCATAATAAGGGATATGATGTTATGTGGAGCTGAGAGTATTCTCAATCACTCTGTTAGTAGATGTTATTGGAAAACTTTAGAACATGTTAATTACAGGGATAATTTGCACAGTAATGAAAGATCAATGTAGTGGTTTGAAATTCAAACTAAAATATATCATTATTTACTAAGTTAGATTCATATTAATGAAGACATGAAAACAAAGTGTATACATAATAGACAATATAATTATATGAATAATAGTTCAAACATACACATTATTTATTGCTCATAGATCAAATGTAAAATACAGATAAGAAAACCATATAGAACATTGCAATAATCTTTATCACACATCAGAACCAACATCTATTACAATTAAGTGATATATATAGAGTATTAAAAATCAATGTCTCTTCATATTATAGTCTTTTGATATGCCAAAAGGAAAGACTCTTTGCATTCTTCCATTTATTGCTTATGTATACAAGGTTGAATACATACATAGGATTATACAAAAGATAAAATCATACAATTTACACATGTCTATATATTGTAATTTATGATATTAGTCTACCTTTTTCCTCATCTAACACTTTCCCAGACTTAGAATGTTATCTTGTCCCAAGATAAATTCACAAAACTGGAGTCCAACTAAAGTTACTGAGATGAGCCATAACAAAAGTCACGATTATCACTCTAGATGCCATTTTACTAGTTTTCACCCTTTGCACACTACTTATTCACCCTTTTAGATTTTAAATTAAGTAGTATACTAGCATAATGGCCTCACAGGTTTTTAATAGGATAGCATAACTAGGTAGTTTCCCTTTACAGGTTTTCAACCAGCATGGCCCCGCTCCTAATGCTTAAGGTTCTATTTAATATATATATATATATATATATATGAAACTTCAAAATTGATATGCGTAGTACCTATTGGGTAGGTGGTGGTGAAATTTTAAGAGACTACATAGGAGATTATTATGGAAGTTATTGTGCTTGTTTTTTTTGTTGACCAACTTGATTATGTGGCATTTGGTGGTAAAGGTTATTGTTATTATTTCTATAGATATCAATTTGTAACCAACACCTACCCAATAGGTACTACGCATATCAATTTTGAAGTTTCATATATATATATATATATATATATATATATATATATATATATATATATATATATATGTATATATATGTATGTATGTATATATATATATATATGTATGTATATATATGTATATATATGTATATATATATATATATATGTATATATATATATATATGTATATATATATATATATATATATATATATATATATATGAAACTTCAAAATTGATATGTGTAGTACCTATTGGGTAGGTGGTGGTGAAATTTTAAGAGACTACATAGGAGGTTATTATGGAAGTTATTATGCTTGTTTTTTTTGTTGACCCACTTGATTATGTGGCATTTGGTGGTAAAGGTTATTGTTATTATTTCTATAGATATCAATTTGTAACCAACACCTACCCAATAGGTACTACGCATATCAATTTTGAAGTTTCATATATATATATATATATGAAACTTCAAAATTGATATGCGTGTACCTATTGGGTAGGTGGTGGTGAAATTTTAAGAGACTACATAGGAGGTTATTATGGAAGTTATTATGCTTGTTTTTTTTGTTGACCCACTTGATTATGTGGCAGTTGGTGGTAAAGGTTATTGTTATTATTTCTATAGATATCAATTTGTAACCAACTTATTCTAATGTAATTTTTTTTGAAGTTACTATGGTGGAATGAAATAAGGTTCATCCACCACTTGGGCAATAATAGGATCAATTTGAAAGAGGTCTTGATTGAGCATCTTCTAATCGATTAGTACTTCATGCAACATGGTAAGAAATATGCATATAAAAATATAAAATAGAATCAAGTTTCAAACATCATCATATTCTACAATGGTGATTAGTGATTTAACATATGATAACTTGAGTTGAATATCTAGTACTAACTCATCTAGTTGATCTATAGTTTGTTTAGCTTAAATTTGCACAAATGTATTGTTATCAAAATGTGACAACATTTTGACCTCTATGAGTCCAATTTTTTTAATGTTATCCTTCTCCTAGAAGTGTTTATAGGTTTCCATAACTCATCTATGCCTTTCCATTACTAAATCATGAGATTAAACCCATTTCTAGTCACCTCAGATAAATTAAGGGTTTTTAGCATAAATTAAGGTTTTTGGAGATGTTAAATTTTCTATTGTGGCCAATGGGGGTCTTTTCAAAGTTTATTTCTTAAAAAATCTATCATGTGGGATGAACTAGAGTCCATATAAGTTCAAATGAAATGTCAAATCCATGAGGTCATATAATTTCACTAAATTTCTCTACACTTAAAACTACTTATTAAGGGTTTATAAGTCATTTTCAAGATAAATTTAAAGTGTGGTACATACAAGTGATAATTTTTAAGCTTAAAAAAGGTTTTCTAATGTTCCTAATGTCAAATCAAATTAAAAGGTAGTCAAACCTTCCATCTTCAATGCTCAAAGGAAAAATTGAGTTAAAAGGGTATTTATGATCATTTGTATGGTCATCTTCAAGAGTAAAGATATGAAAAGTGACTATCCACCTCCCTTAGGAACTTTCAACATTCAGAGAGGTTTCATAAGTTCAAAAATGTCAAAATACTCAGTGTCCACTTCATCAGGTCCCTTGGTACCTTTGTAAGGATCATGTGTGAATGTTTGTTCCATATAGAATACGAAGAGATGGATCCTAAGCTATTCACCAATTATGGGGACCCCAATGGGATTTAGATTAATATAATTGGTCTTTGGGTTAGGCTATTATTATTTATGAACACATTTTAATAAAGTTAACTTCTTGGAAAAGGCTCTAAACCCCAGCACCTTGACTTATGGGTAATATGTTTGAAAATATGAACTCATTATTGTAGAAAAATATTTTATGAGATTTAAAATGGTATGAGGGGTCATCTAGTGCCATCATTCCAATTCATGTAGTGTATGTAAATGTAGGGACCTCTATATTTCTTTATGTTACAGATTTGTCTCATTGGGTGGAGCCTTCAATGTGACCAATAAACATTTTTTGACTTTTTATGGTCTTATAACATAGACACACCTCACACATAACCCCTATAAGGTTTCAGAAAAGTCTCATGATGATAGGATTCCTAATGACTCAATGGTCATCATGGGAATGCACCTATAGGCCTATTTGAAGGATCATTCCATCTTCAACCTTATGGAAAGAGAGAAAAGTATGTCTGGGGATGTTTAAATCCCAATGAGGATTTCAAAAATATCTAAGAGCCAAAGGAAGGTCATTGGTGTGAATGACGAGGTCATAAAACTCAAAGAATGCAGTCAAGTGACCCTAAACAACTACCTATAGGCTACAAGTTAGAGCAAGTTGGTCAAAGGCCTGAGTAATGAACAAAGTACATATAAAGGAATCTTAAGTAGGGTTCATTTTAGTGGGACATATAGAAAAATATTTGGAGGTCTTGAGGCAAATCTGATTTGTAATAATGGTGAATTAGGTTGGAAGCCATGTCATTGTAAAGGTAAATCACTTGATGCTAGACAATAAATCACATAGAGCCTACAATCATGGATGAATGCCCATAAACACAATCACCTAAGGCTTAAGAAATATTGGTCAACACTAAAATAATTACAAGTAAGTGACTTTACTTGATGTAGATAAATGTATATGCATTACAGGTAGGCAGGTTGTAGACATGTACTATAGAATAATAGATGATCACCTACATAGACTAAATGAATGACTCTATGGGTTAGATGAATGTATGTGTGTACTTGGTGAATGCTTTTATAAACTAGGTGAACACCTATGTGAATTGAATGAATGCCTATACAAACTAGATGGATGACTATATGGATCAGATGAATGCCTATGTATACCTGATGAATGCTTGTGTGAACTAGGTAAACACCTATATGAACTAGATGAACACCTGTGTGAACTAGATTAATGCCTATGTGAACCATAAAAATGCTTGTATGTGCTAGAAGGATGATTATGGGAACCATATGGATGCTTGTCTAGACTAGATAGATGCCTATGTAAACCTGATAAACACTTATGCATTACATGTGGGCACCTGTATAGATGGATGCTTATATAGATGAATGCCTTTGACCAATGTTGATGTGGCCCTCTCAGTTGTGACATAGGTGTCTCTAGTAAATTCTTGCATCATAAGGGTGATCACCCTTCTTAACCTGAAAGCCTATAAATATTCAAAATGCACCTCATTTTGCATATTTTGCCATTTTGCCTCTTCTCCCATTTTAAAAAAATTTCCTCTTTTCCCCAACTTACAAAACCCTTTTTTACTCCATGTCTTCCATTTCTTAGACCTATTCTGGTGTTGGCATAGTGGTAACCAAAAGCCCCAAACTCACTTTCCAAAATTTGATGTGTGCTATCATCCAAAGGTTTATACAACAATAAAACATATACAGTGATTAGGTGGAGCCTTGCAAGTTCAATGGCATTATCTACATGCCCAAGTATGATAAAGATATTCCTTTGATAAAGGTTTTCTTGCAAAGCTTTGATACTTCTTCCTCCATGTTTCACATCAACTTGTGCTCTCAGAATATTTTATTTAGAATCCATCTAGAGGATATTGAGAGGTTGATAGGTCTAACTTATAAAGATGGGGACCTGGTGACCACAAAGGCCTTTTTGAATGATGATGAGAAAAAGGATTTAGAGTCCCATTACTCACTGCAAGTGGATGGTACATATTGTAAAAATTATAATTGCTAATTTTTTAATAGTTTTACTTTTTTTGTTCTAACTTGCCAATTTTTTATACAGATCCTTAATGCTGAGCTAAAAGGGAATTCAAAATTGAATGTGTTAAAAACCCTTTCATATTGGGAATGCTTAAACTTTTCCAAGTAAAAATTATTTTGTAGGGTAGACCATCCGATATTCCTTTCTAGGCTTTGGTTTATATTCTTCATACTCTGGGCACTCAACAATTAAAATGGTGTAGTTTTATTTCTAGAAGAATCAAAGATGATTTGAACTATGCTCTGCATAATAAACATAATCAATTTTCCTATTTTAATTATATTATTGAATTGTAATATGAAGTGATTTTAGATTTTCAAGCATCCTTTGTTCCTTCTGCTCTCAATATCTGAATATTTATCAATGCACTCTCCCTTGAAGCACAGGACGTTAGTTTGAGTAGTTGTTTAACTATTTGAGCTTTGTCCTATATCTATTACAAATAATTACATAAACATCAATCTAGTTCATTTTAAATAAAATATATTTTTCTTGAAAAAAAATTATATGAAATGATTGCTAGAAGAAATGCATTAAGCAAGGGACGTCAACCTCCTAAGGCCTCAATAGAAACAGAGATGGAAGAGGATGAAAAATAAATTCTATATATTCCTAAGCAATAATTGATAAGAATAAAGTAAATGCAGAGTTTGATTACACCTCTGACACAACCCTCCACTCATTTTACCAATATATCTTCATAAACTAGCTTTACTTTGATTAAATACTCTTTTATCATTATAACATTTTAAATCTTGTGTGTGTGTGTGTTTATATATATATATATATATATATTGGTTGTTTAATTGATGTTAATTCTCATTTGTAGCTCATTCTTTTCCAAGGAAAAAAATCCTACCACGGCTATCACCCCATCATGGCCCTTTAACTAATGGTATTGGGAAATGTCTTTTTATCTTAGCTCAGAGTGGTGGCATGGTTCAGGTCCCAATGTCTAAGTTTTTGAATTTTTCATTTGGTGGTATTCCCAGTGTGATGGGGAATTTAGTTTTTCATAATATTGATTTCGATGATGAGTATTTGGGTATTGATAGTGCCACACCCATGGTTTATTTCAACCCTATGATTTCATACATAGATCTCATCCCACAGAGCCTTTATAGTGACCTCATATACCCAATTCTCCACCTAGTAACACTGAAGGCAATCCTGTGTAGGAGATTCCCCAAACAGATGACTACCATACTTTTTTTCTTGTTTTTAATTTATTGGCAAAAAATACTAAAGATTATGTTAATGATTTTATTCTTCCAAACCTTGATTAATTGAGAACTTGGGAGCATCGAGAAAAAATATCAATTCAAGAAATAAATGAGCATTTCTAAAACCACAGTCAACAAAATCAATTATATACAATGGTGGAGCATGAGCTAGCAATTATTGATGTTTTATTCAACCAAGAAGATTTAATAAGTGTTGTCATGAGCAATAGCTTTAATGAGGATGTTTTTGATATCATGTTAAATAGGCTTGAAAACTTTAATGTAGAATCCCAATCATACTATAACAAATGGACACAAAATAAAATCCTTGTGGATCTTGTGAATGTGGAAAAATAAAAATTTTGGGTAAGTTTAATGATGGTTTTTTAATTAAAATTTATTTTAAAACATTTAACTAACTAAATATTTTTTAATTGTTTGCATTCAAAATATATCAATTTGAAGAACCAAGTTGTTGTCCTTGACATGCATCTAATGAATGCACATAAAATTATTTCTGTGGAAATTTATTTTAAGGAAAAACTTGTAATATTGAATAAGCAAAATAATACATTGAGGAAAATAATTCGATAAAATGGCTTAGATCCTAATGTTTTGTTTAAAAAGAAATTTGAAATAGACCCATCATTGCTTTCAGTGGGAGATGTTGGTATATAGAAAAATGGGAAAATCTTGACAATATAAATTCTATAGTGAAAGATCTCCAAGATTTAGAGATCCCATTCCTCATAGGCAATGATAGCATAGCCACTACTAGTACCAACAAACAAGTAGTTCAAGGACAAATTGATCCATAGTGATAATGAGACTTAAGTTTAATGTTGTTTTATAATTTCTTCCATATTGTTGTTTACTTAATGGAAACTAAGGTTTGAGCTCAAAGCCCTCGAGTTATTTTAATCTTATGTTTTGTAATTATTGGAAATTTATGTTTTATAATATTAAAATATATTTTGTAATTATGGATTCCTTACTCATATTAGGCTACAAGCTACAATGTGTAATAATTTGCTGCAATGTTTCTACGTTAATTTATAATAAATTTGGTTTCAAAGCTATTAAAATATTGTTTACCATTTAATTTCATTAAATAATGTATATTTTATTCAAAAAAATGTCAAACAATAAAAAATATAGAATGTTGAATATGTACTATTTTTTGCATGTCACAATGTAAAAAAATGCTAAAAAATACTATTGTCAAAAACTAAAGATAGGATCATATAAATTAAGCATTTCATAAACAACTTAACTCAAATTAAACCAATCAACAATTTCATAAATATTATTAACTAGTTTGTATCTACATATTATAATTTTACAAACTAACACTTAGGTATTTCAAACAACCCTCTGGTAACCCCTACTTCATCATTAACATTTGTATGGCCTATCTCACTAGAAAGTGCAATTTCACTATCTTCTATGGTAGTTGTATTCGTTACACCTCTTCTTTCAATTAAACTATTCCAAATTGAAATTGCTCTATCATATAGAAACATATCAACTTTATAACCTAAAACATACAACCTTAAACATGTCTCAAGATTTATGTCCAATCTATTCTAAAGCCTTGATTTAACAAAAGATAATGCAATGAATACCCTTTCATCTTCCACTGAACCCAAAATAATTATTTGGCATAATTCATATACATGAAAATATTTATTGATTTCTTTCTACAGAACACTACTCTGATACAGTTTCTTCCATAGTTTAGTAATAAAACCTATTTTTTTGGTTCAATTAACAACCAATATTGTTCAACCATTGTAAGTCCAAAAAGCATTGACTGGTTCTTCAATAAATTCTTTTACAAAATACCCTTAACTTCCTCTCCATTCATTTCCATAGACTTATTGAAATGTTTAATGAGAGTACTCATGTATTTGATAAATAAATTACTTGTTTGTTCTTAACAATCTACACTATTCCAAAATGTAGGATTCACCATACCCATGGCTTCAAGCAAGTCATCTCTTTGAAAATGATCTCAAATTTCAATAGCTAAGCTTTTTGAAATGTCTCTCAATTTCATTCATGTTTCACATATGGCATTATCATATAGAAACCTTGTTACAAGGACTTCAAATTTTGATCTAACTACATTAGTTCATCTTTGGAGAGTGTGTAATGGTATCTCCTTTCCATTAACATAAATACAAATATGATCATGAATATTGAATTTCAAATAGTTTTGAGGGTCCTTTAGATTTTTTAAAATTTCCCAACTCTCAAATATTGGTCCCTTAAAAAGTTTCATTCATTAGTATAATATATCAAATGATAAACAAACATGTTTCCTCAACTTTATGAAGTCCACAATATATATTGATCTCTCTTGTGCATATTTCGTCAAACAATGCATTTCCTTAAACATGGGAAGAATACCACATAATGTAAACAAAGTTTTGAAATATTTCAAGTGGTTTAATAAATATTTTGCTTTGTTAACCTCCATCTTATACTTGAACATAAAACTAACCAACGATTGATATTCTTCAAATATTCTGCATGCAGGCTCATACATTGAAATCCATCTAGTATATACATATTTTAATAGTTTTTTTTCCATTAGTCACTTCAATTGTAAATTTTAGAAACTCTAAAAACCTTTTTATACTACATGACATGTATGCATGCAAATCATAGATTAGCTCCTCTACTTTTTCAACATTTTTGAATGTGCTTACAATTTTGTAAGCAAGATTCATTCTATGTGCCATGCAATGGATTAGAGTCATATATGGGGCAACTAATGTTTGCAATCAAATACATAAAGCTTTTTTATTCCCCTACATTACTGATGCACCATCCATACCAACACATACCAACTTAATACCTATATCATGGTAACTCATCCCAACAATATCCATCAAATTAGAAATAACCAATTTTCAAATGCTTTTAGCATTACAATTTTCCGTCATTTTAAGTATAGATAAAAGGTGAGGTTGCCTTGAATTATTTTTAAATGTATATACATGCATACATATCCATGGTGTGTTATCAACCATTGTTACTTCATCAATGGATAGTGAAATTAACCTTGCTGATTTTACTTTTTATTTTAAATCCTCCTTTTTAATCATTATGAGGCATTTTTCTATCTCCCAAGCACTGGTATCAGACCAATGTGAATGTGGAATGTTATGCATTCCAATTTTCTAAAATAAAATCTTGTAATCTAAAAAATCAAAGATTGGTCTTCCTTTTTTTAGTTGTGATATAGAGCTAAAAATTGTATATTTTTAGCAAGCAAATTAGACTGAGCAACCTTTTCAAATTGAGTTTTAATTATTCCTCCTTTCTCAATGAGGTATCATTGATGTTTATGATGTTTCTGATACTCTATTTCATAACATTGATACATGAACTCTTCTTCATTTTTCCATCTCACTATTTTTTTGATATTTCCATCTTCATCTTTTACTGACTCATATTTTACCACAATGTTTTTCAATTGTGTCTAACTTGAATTGCATTTTATGGTTCTTACCAAGTTTCTAACTACATATTATGTATTTGCATTCTATTGGTGTGTCAGTACTATTTTCTAGCTATATAGGTTCAATAAATGAGTATTTAGATGCCCACTCATACTAAAATGATCTTCCAATTGTCCATGTATTTTTCTCCTTCTACATAGGTCTTGTTCTGCCTTTTTCAACTAGAAATTGTTTTTGCTATGTAGCAGTTTCATCTAAAGATTGTGTTGGGTGAGTAGATCTCTTGTTTGGTGTTGCAAACTCAACAACATCACCACTACTTATGATGTGATATCCCTATTTCTTTAAATTTAATGGGACAATGGGTATTTATTTTTGAGTGACTTTTTTTGTGCCTTTTTCAACTAAAGATTGTTTTGGTTGCATAGCAGTCTCATTTGAAGATTGTGTTGGGTGAGTAGATCTCTCATTTGGTGTTGTGAACTCATCATCAACACCACTAGTTATGATGTGATATCTCTATTTTCTTGAATTACGTGGGAAAATGGGTATTTCTTTTTGAGTGGCTTCTTTCTAGGGAAGTATATGTTCAAAATTATTATACGAGTCTTCAATACTTTTATCATTAAATTCTACATGCAAAATGTTTGTGACATTACTTTTTAATAAATGCCAATACTAAATTAAAAATAAATCAAAAGCATTAAATCAAATAATATTTATAATATAGTATCTATGTTTGGCATTTCATTCACAAGTTTTCCAATGTCGATGTTCAATACGTTTGTCAATGAGTTCTACATGCAATATTATTGTAGGTCTTATCATTATTATTGAATCTTGAAAAGAATATTTAATTAATTAAAAAATGGTATTCTATGAGTTAGTACCTTTGTTTGGAATTTTAAATTTATGCCCAGGTATGTATTATTGTGGAGACAATTCTTCAAAAGAGTAATCAATGGGTTTTGCATGCAAAATGATTTAAGACATTTGATTATTATTTAACTTTAACACAAGCCAATGAATAAAAAGCACTAGTTAAATGAAAATACATTACCTATGTCTGGTTTCAGGATAAAGTAAGATAATATCCTATTTTATTTTTTAAATTTCTTGGAGGTCTTAATGTTTTTAGCCGATGCCATATTATCTATCCTATAGAGCCTTGGACAAAATATGATTAAGAACAAAATGAAGATGATTGACAATAAACAAAGACACTTAATCGATGAATAAGTAACCAAGACAACAATCAAACATGATGGTGACTACCCATAGATTGACCTCATTTACATGTAATCTGGCATGGTCCACTTGTAGGTTATTAGCGACTGCCTACAACCTACTAGTCCTAGTGCCCACCAATAGAATGTAGACATATGTAATAGTCTACAGGTGACCACCAGTAGTCTATAGGCAATCATGTGTAGACTATTTATGGTCACCCATAGACTATTATTAAACATCTATATTCTATAGACACATGCCAATAGACTTTGGCATTCACCCATAGACTACTAGTGATTATCTACAGACTATGGGTAAACTTTGGCTATTGCCCACAGACTACCAGTGTCCACCCATAGTCTATGAGTGGATACCAAAAATATACTGGAGTCTACCCATAACCTATGAGCTATATATTGATGATGGTAGGATGTATTTTGAGTCATGGGTGATGATAGACTGCAATCAAGTATCCATAGGCTAACATCGAGTGCTTACACTTTTAGGATGTAAATTACCCTCATGCTTAATTATCGTGATGGCACTTTAAGAGAAATAAATGGAATAACATTTTAAAAATACAAAAAAAAACTATTGTAAAAAAATGTTTCCCACCTTGCTTTGGATTTTGAACTGTTGATTCTTGAAGCCCTCCTAGGAATTGAAATACAAACCACCAAAACAATTCTTAAAGTTGCCTAATAGTATGTGGAAAAATACTCTAAATTATCATTAAATATACCAATGAATTACATTTATAGGAGGAAATTTATATTTAAATATAGGCAAACCTATCCTCAAAATTAACTTTAACCTAAAAAATTTAGGTGATCCCACCTTATCAGCCACTCCACAAAAATTGCCAAATGTTGTTTGAAAAATGGAATATTTGTAGATTAATGAAGATTTGCCAATAAAAAAAACTTTATCTAAAGTATAGTTTATAAAGACTAATAATATCATAAATCCATATAAAATCAAAATTAAACATGATGACATTGGTCAAACTCCAAGTTCCAAATCTCCATACACAATCACGGGTAAACTACAAGTCTAGCTGCTCTTTATGAGCTTTTACTTGATTTGAAGGTGAGTGAAGACTATGAATAATCATGAGAGAAATAAAGGCCATTTGGGAATGGTCCATAGTAAAATAAGGACTTAATTTGAACCTTAATAATAAATTTAAAGGTATACATAGTTCAAGACTCAGTCTAGACCTAATGACCATAGCCCACACATAAGACTGTTTGTCTGGCTGAGTAAACATGAAAAAGAGGAATACTGATGAAACAAAGCCATTTAAAAATGGATTTATAATGTAATGAACCTTCATATAATCCTCATACTCTATTGTAAAATAGTATAATGAATATGAGACTCTGTTTAGGTATGTAGGCCTAATACACACACAGGCAAGCCCATCTAGTCATGAGAGAGGTGGAATATTGAGGCCTTTATACGCATAATTACAATTTAAAAATTGGTAAAAAAATATGGTCGTGAGTTTACCAATGCATCCATGGTCACCTCAAATCCATATAGGTAACAAGCATATTCATTTTTTATCTTAGACCTTACCCACTCCATTGGCAAGGGATAGTCTTGAGACCAAGGGGTCTCTTTAAACCCAAAACATAATATAATCATGTAAAATTCCATTGAGGTCCCTTAAGTAAATTCATAAACATATAATAGGTCTCAATACACTCTCAAGATTCACAAAATCTCATATTTCAATCTAAATGTCCTTGAGGGATAGTAAAGAGGTGACAAAGCTAAAACCTTATGTTTCCTGAGCAATGCACCAAATACACATAGTGGGTTGATAACCTTTAAAAAAGCATATAAAACCATGAGTAGGATTTTGTTTAAGGTGTATGAACCTTTCCTAATAGTAGAATTAATTTTTGAGGGCTAAAACCCATATTAGACCTCTCTCAAGCTCAAGTACACTAGGTCTACTACCCGAGGAGCAACATCATATGTTCACATAATAGATCACACTTTGCATGGTAAGATAATCCATTTGGGATAATTGATGAGGTTAGTAAATAAAGTTTCCAATTTAAATGATGCCAATTGATGGACAGTTCTTTATGAATGATTGTTAAGACCCCAAACATGTCTTAAGCCTACCAAAACCCTTAGATCAATATGATGTGAGAGATTTGTTTCCTATTTTCTCCAAATGAATTATTTATCTCTAGAAACATTTTAACTTTGTTGATATCTCTATAGTGCTCCTCACCATGAAATTTGATGTTGATGTCACCTGTACGGATACCGTAAATACCCTCTTTTTTCCAATTTTGTTGATTTTTAATGGTATAGACATGGATGAATGTTTGAAAACCATTTTAGGAGGTAATATTCATGGGAAAAAATATTTTCATCCAATCATGAAACTTTTCCTACTGGTCTCCACAAGGAAGGTAGTTTGAGATATACTAGGATTGAGAGACCTAATCATCTGGATTGGCAAGAACAATAGATTTTTGATGTCTTGAAGGCCTTGTTTATAGGGTGAAATGTTTATTGGGTCTTATAAAATGCTTCTAAACCTTTTTCTAGGGTTCCTTTAAGTTTTCATTTCCATTCAAATGAGTTAATATGTGCGTCTAGGCCTAACTTCCAACTAGTCATAGATAACCAACATTGAAGTAAATATTTAAGAGGCATGGAAAGAATTTCAAGGTGTCAATTAAAGCATTTAGAGACATAAAGAGATGGTTATGAAATATTTTAGGCTCATAGTGATTAGTTACAAGTTATATAACAAGAATCAAGTGATCTCTTCGCTACCCAAGATCACAAATTGTACCTCAGGAGTTAACTCCCTCTCCCTCTTTCAAGAAGGCCTATTTCAAGAATAGATAATGATGTATACACCTTTGTTAGGTGTCACTCCATCCTTGTACATGGATATCCATGCATTTTCAAGGTAAATTAATATGTTTCCTATAAGAAATTAGACTAGTTATGAAAAAAACTTATAAAATCCTCTAAGACTGACTCCTTCTGACTTGAAGGTAGTTTGAAAAAGAATTAGAGATTAAACAACACTTTTTCAAGAATTTATATGATTTCTCATAACTATTATTAATCCTAATCATCTTTATCTATTCTTTTAACCCCCCAATATTTCATTCTTGGCATGGTATTTCTCTCTCTCATATGTACTACAAGTATGGCTAGTTTTGGCATTGTAATCTATCCATAGGAAAGATGAGTAAAGCCCTACTATTTTGTTACTCATATTCACCTTAAGAAATAAAATTCAATTTGGTTCAAGATTTTCAAGTTCATATTCTAGTGTGTTGAATGAGTTGTTGATAGATGCTAGTGAGAAAATTGTCTGTCCTTGCATCTTGTCCTACTTGTGTGCACCTATGTATGGATACATGATCTTATTGAATGTCACTTAGAGTACATTAAATTGTGGTTTTTTAGCTAAGTTTTTTATAAATTCATTGGTTTCTTATCATTATTTTCAATCTCTCACCTTGTCTTCTATATCTGCTTATTTTCTAAGTTAAAACACTTATGTGAGAATCTCTCTCTTGAAACACATACCAGATTGTAGTTGTACCTCTTATAAGTGTAAGAATAAGATAGTATTTGATCAAATATTCTAGTATATCACCATTTTATTTTATTTTCATTGTAATTAGATAGTTTCTTATCCCTTTTCATACACCAACTAGTTAGTACGAGAGCAATCAAGATAAATATAGGGAGAAATCCCTTTTAACTAGAGGTTTATCCCCACTATAGACAACCCATAGGTCTAGGGGTAATACCATTGTATCACTTAATTATATTATGATTGAACTACCTCTCCAAGGTTGAAAAATTAAGTGACAATAATTTTGGAATGCCTAGTGGGATAGTTGTCCTAAATACTTATTATCAAGGTGAATGTTGGTCTTGACAATATCATAGATGCATAAGTGTTTCTTACTCAGCATTTGGTGACTTTATTGAAGGTATGGTATCTAGTTACAGACCAATTTATCATTTTCATGCTTCATGGTCATTACTAGATCAACTAATAGTAGAGGTACTCATTCTACAAATCCACTCCCTCATCTTGAGCTTCCTCTTAAAGTTCAGTACACTAAGCCTTTATTAGCACTTGAGAATCCTAAAGAAGAGATTGTAGAGTAAGAGGACTTTGAAATTCAAGAGAGTGAAAAAGAGATTGAAGGTAACATGGATAAACAACATTATTTCCAAACTTTCAATACTAAAATATTTTAAGCCTTGATACTTATGATGATATCCCTTCAAATGCCACTAAGAGTGTTCCTAATTTTAATAGGGAAGTAACTATCACCCCAAGTGAACACATTAGAGACAAATCTAACTTCTACAATTTTCATATTATTACACAAATCAACATAGCAATCAGATTGCTTGCCATGTTCCTTAGGTTAAAATCTATTTATTGGTATATAAATTTTCCAAGATGATGAATTACTACATGGGATTAATTTGGGGAGTTGTTGACTCAAAGATTTGAATATAAGAGTGATCATACATCACTGATTCATCAGCTGAATGTCATCCAAAGAGGGTCTAATAAATCCATGCATGATTTCAATGAAATTTTCCAAATGACATGTAATAGAATACCACATCCCATGAGATGCCCTGCAAGTTTTGTTTTCCAAACCTAACTTAGAAATATTGAGATTGATGTATCTACCATGTTATAGTCCATGGGAGGATATGCTTTGTCTGATGCCTATGATATAGCTATTAGAGATTAGAATGATTTGATTCAAGATGGTAAAACCCCTAAAAAGTCTCAATGTCTATATTTCCTAGCCTTCATTCTACTCCTCCAATCCTTGCTCTAATTCCAAATCCAAATAACAAGTCTAAATCTAATCCAAAAAAACCAAATGGTGCAATTAATTGGAAAGCAACATATAAGGCCTTATAAGCTCAAACTAGTCAATCAAGTCAATAATTTAGAGCTTACCAAAAATCCTAATATTACCCTTAAAAATAAAATATATTTACACCTAAATATAATGGTCAATTAAGGTTCAAGGTCAACCTATTTTCAATAGGTCACCTAATGCCTACAATCTAAATTATACCCCCACCACAAGATATATGGTTCTAATCCATAGTAACCTAGTTCAAGGAGAAAAATGACCAAATTCTTGGGGGAAACCTCAAGGTCAGTTTATGAATGTTAATGAGGGATAAGTTAAAGCATTTTTGGATCAAGGAGGGCCTACTCCTCACTTGACATCATAAAATGATGCCTGCATGAAAGCAGAACCAAGTGGAGAGTATAGTAATCAAGGAATAAGCCTTATGAACTACCAAATAGAGGATAGTTTTGTTATAAATCAGAGTACCTTAGTTTTATCCAACACAAGTTCAAAGATAAGATATTTGGGATATTCTCAAGACATGGATACAGCTCCAAATAACCCCCCTTCAAGGCAACAAGGTATGAATTCAAATGTGGTAGCCTCTACAAGTCCTACACCTCCTCAAAATCAAAACTTGGTAAGGGTAGTCCAACCTTCATTGCATTAAGCTCAAGGTACTTAGTTGCCTCTTAAGATGAAATAAAAGGATAGTGTTTCATATTTTAATATTATTTACTCCTTAAATAACACAAATACAAGCATATCCCTTTGGGAGGTATTCCATATGCCTGGTCAAAAAAATTTACTTCAAGAGTAGTTATCCGAACTTCATATTTACCCCTAACAATCAAATCATATTGTTTTAATCATAAAAAATTCACCTAATTATATTTTTGAGAATTATAATTTTTTTGAGAAACCCCCATATTTCTATCTTACCCTCATTTTGGGAGATAAACTGGTCCATAATTGCATTGTGGATAGTGGGGCAAACACTTTAGTTATGTCTAAACTAGTTGCAAACAAGTTGGGATTGATATATGAACTTTATATCAAAGGAGTATTTTATATTTATGGAATAACAACCAATTAAATAGGGCTCATAATAAGTTTGAAAGTGTTCTTTCATGACTACCCAAGTTTTTTAATTATATAAGACATAGTGGTAGTGGATCTGCCTACACATTTTGCCATTTACCAATCAAGAGACTTCACCACCAAGATAGGAGAATATGTTGTTGATTATTGGTACTTATTTTATTTTATAATGAGGTATGGATATAATTTGAAAATAATAACATATCCATTTTCCAAGTTCTACATTGAACCATATGTGGAAAACTAGTTCCAATTTGAATTGTACTATCAATGAGAAAGGAGAGCATGTCATGGATGATAGAGCATCTACCCGTATTTAAGGTATTTTTGACATTTTATTAGATGAATATGTTAATGATACTAATGATTATGACCCTTATGATTTCATGTAAAATACTAACTTGGGGGTGTATTTCCTACATGAAGAAAGAACACCTATACCTTCACTTACTAAGGAGGAGGATGAGACTAATGGAATGTGGAAGATGTTATTTAAATGTTCAAATAGAAACATTGGTGTAATATATAGTGTTACTTTGGTTTATCCATACAAAAAATAATATTACTCTTCATATATATTACATTTTAGTTTTACCTATAATGTGGTCGAGTATGAAGGCCTTGTTCATTGTCTTCAATGGGAAAAAAGGAAGGGAATCAAGAATTTATAAGTATATGGAGATAATGAAATGATTGTGCGTTAAATAAGGAATATGAGTGCCTCCAAGAACCCTTTTCTTAATTATTATAAACACAGGGTATGGGATTTACTTTAATACTTTAGTGAATTCAACATAAAACCAATCCCAAGAGGAAAAAATAAGCACGCTGATAGGTTAGTTGTTATAGGGGAAAATTTTGACACACCTAATAATATAAATAAGGAAGGAAAATAGTCACATATCAAGGTCATTGTGAGGCATTCCATTCATAAAAATGAATTAATTTGGAAAGTATTTGACAGTGACAATCATATTATACAATTCTTTCAAGAAGAAGCTAAGTTCTCTTCAAGAAATCAAAAGAAGCTCCATGATCAGTATGAGGACTAGATTGTATAGCTAAGAACAAAAAATATACCTAAGGGATTGGTCACTTTAGATATAATCTTCAATTAGGATGACAAAAAGAAGAAATATAAGGTGGACATGTCCATACAATAAGATAACTATGAAAGGGTCTTAATCTTCAAGGATAAGCTCCTCAAACTAGGCAAGGTATGCTCTCTATTTGAAAAGAAAGCATTCATTAAGTTGTGTAGAGAATTACATGATTTATTTGCTTAGGAATATAAGGATATAAAGGGGTTTGAACCTATCCTATCCAACCATACTATTGAATTATAGCCTAGATTCAAACTAGTTAGGAAAAAATAAAGGCCTTTTAACCCCAAAGTTGAACAACTCATGAGAATGGAACTCACTAAACTTATTGAGTCTAAGATAATTTTCCCTATTAAGCACTCAACTTGGGTAGCTAATCTTATGCCTATTAGGAAGAAGAGTGGGGAAACTACACTTTGTGTGGACTTTAGGGACCTAAATATGGTGTCACTCAAAGATAATTACCCCTTACCTCCTATGAAACAAATTTTGTAAGTTGTTTAAGGGTCCCAATGCTTCTCACTCCTAGATGGATGTTTTGGTTATAATAGAATTTTGGTGGATGAATATGATTTATTCAAGATATAATTTACTATAAAATGTAGTACCTTTTCTTATAATAAAATTCCCTTTGGTTTGTCACATATTGGTGCCACTTTTTAGAGGGCAAAGGATGTGGCTTTCAAAGGCCTAATCAATGAGATGTTGTTAGTGTACCTTGATGATATAATCCTATTCTCAAAGGATGAAAATGACCACATGAAACATATAAGGTATGTGTTTGAGAGGTGTATATATAATTGAGTGTCTTTTAACCCAAAGAAGTGCATCTTTATTGTGCATAAAAGAAAGCTTCTAGGATACATTATTTCCAAGGATGGTCTAGCCATTGAACCTGAAAGGATAGAGGTTATTCTAGGCCTATCATTACCATTGCACAATAAAGGAATCCAAATATTATTTCATAAGATAAAATTTATGAGAATATTCATACCTAGTTTTGCATCTTTAGTGAAGCCTATCATATCCATGCTCAAGAAGAATTATGTTTTCAGTTGGACTAAGGAAGGTAAAAATAGTTTTGAATCCATCAAGTAAGTAATTTCACAAGATCCCACTCTTTTAAATATTTATTTTACTTAGTATTTCATGTTATATGTATTTTATAACCTTGATACTAGATCATCTATTCTTATGCAAAAGAATGATGATGGTGTTGAGCACCTATTGCATTCTTTAGTCAAAATTTGGAAGATTATGAAGCCAAGTATACATTTATGTAGAAAAAAGTACTTTTTGTTATAATAGGAATTAAGAAGTTTAGAAACATGGTTTCAAATAACATAATTCACCTCATGATCTCTCATTCTATCACCAAGGAGTTCCTCTTGAGTAAAGACCTCAATGAAAAGATGGCAGGGTGGATTACAAAGGTCATGGAGTATGATGTTGATATCAAGGTGACCAAATTGGTAAGAGGTAAGGGTCTTTGTGAGAACTTGGATTCAAATATACATGAACTAAAAGAGGAAGTTTTGGTCAATAAAGATTACCCTCAACTAGCTAATCTCACACCTATAAAAATTTGGGCATAAGACATTATCAAATTCCTCCATAATTGTGAGTGTCTTAATGGATTGAGCAAGTCCAAAAGAAGGTGTTTTAGATTTAAAACTATCATTTATTGTCTTGTAGATGGTGTGATTTTTAGGATAGATATAAATGGTGTATTATTGAGGTACGTTGATAGTGATCAGTTTTATGTATTGCTTGAAAATTTTCATAATGGAGTAACAAGAGGTCATTTCTCGCAAGGACCAAGATGAAAATATCATGAGGTAAAGATAATATTGGCATAGCCTCTTTAAATATTTATATGCTTGGGTAAGAAGGTGCCCTCAATGTGATTTATTTATAGGCAAACAAAAACTTGTAGCTCTTCCATTGAGACCTATTTAAGTGGATCAACCCTTGATGCAATGGGGTCTTAACTTTATTGCCATGATTAATCCTCCATCAAGTGTTATCCATAAGTGGATCCTTATATAAACTATGAAGGCATTACTAATGTATAATATGGTTTGAGGTATTTTCATTTACTGAAGACAATGAGAGTTCCATTTTACAGTTCTATGAAGGCATTGCTACAAGGTTTGAAACTCCTTATACCATCATTTTAGATAATGCACTTGATTTCATGGGTGCTAAGACAAATTAGTGGGAACCTAGTAATGGTATACATCTAAGTACATCATCCAAATATTACCCTCAAGGTAATGGATTTGTTGAGTCTACTAATAAAAACCTAATCAAGATCATTAAGAGGACTTTGGAGAGCAACCTAAGAGATTAGCACACTAAGTTAAAGATAACATTATGGGCTGATAGGGTCACACCTAAAAGGTTAAAAAGTAACTTTTATTTTGTTATTTTTTATGGGAGGTAAGATATACTATCCATATCCCAAGAGCTACCTACCTTATAGCTGGCACATCAGTTATAATTGCTTGAAAACACTTTAATGGAAGTGAGGTTGATAAAATTGATAGAAGTGCAAGAGACTAGAGACAATGATCACAAAGCCATAGAGCATCATTAGGTGATAATTAATATATAATTTTATAATAAATCAACTCAAATATTTTTCCAATAAGGTGATATTGAATATATATCAAAGTTTGAGAGACACACTAAGTTTGACACTTTGTGGAGATGGGCCATACATCATCATCAAGTGTAAGCAAAATAATTCCTTCCAATTAGAAAGAATGGATGGGAAGGATTTAGTTATCCCTATAAATGGGATCCATTTGAAGCCCTTCTAAGGATGATATGAACTTTAGTCATGTAATTAAGTAGGTGTGTGGTGTGTGTTGAGTAAGTGCTTACGCACATTTGCTTATTTCTTTCTTATTTCATTTATTGTTTTGAGTCTTTGTTGTGTGGTGTTCCCTAAATTATTTGAGCATATTATGGTTTTTATCATTAGGTGGTTTGGTGTGTTTATGTTATATTTATCTTGATATACTTTGTTTTAAATCTTCTATACTAGTACTCCATTACCCAATGGTTGAGGAAAGGCTATTGGTCTCATAGCCTAATAGGTAGGCTACCCCAAAGAGTCACCTAGAATGTTATCAAAATGTAACAACATTTTGACCTTTATAATTCCAAGTTTTTATCATGTTATCCTTATCCTAGAATTTTTTATAGGTTTCCATATCTCATTTATACCTTTGCATTACTAAATCATGAGTTTAAACTCATTTCTAGTCACCTTGAAGAAATTAAGGGTTTTAAGCATAAATTAAGGTATTTGGAGATGTTAAGGCTTATATTATGGCACATGGGGGTATTTTCAAAGTTTATTTCTTGAAAAAGCTATCAGAGGCATGAAATATAGTCCATATAAGTCTTGTAGGGTCTTCATCAAATGAAATGTTAACTCGATGAGGTCATCTAGTTTCCCTAGCTTTATCTACACTTGAAACTAGTTCATAAGGGATCTAAAGACATTTTAAAGATAAAGTGTGGTATGCACAAGTGGTAATTTTAAAGCATGTAAATATTTTTTCTAATTTTCCTAATATTAGAACAAGTCATAATATAGTCAGACCTTGAAAGTTCAATGCTCAAAAAAGGAGAAACCAAGCTAAAAGGGGTATTTATGATCATTTGTATAGTCATATTCAAGAGTAAACATATGAAAAGTGAATCTACACCTCCCTCGGGCCTTTTTGACATTCAAAGAGGTTTCATAGGTTTGAAAATGGAAAAATACTCATTTATTACTTCATCAGGTCCCTTGATAGCTTTACAAGGGTCATGTGTGAATGTTTGTTCCATATAAAATATGGAGAGATGGATCTTGAGCTATTCACTAGGTATGGGGATCCCAATGGTATTGATATTCATGTAATTGATCTTTGGGTCAAGATCTTATTCTTTATGAACAAATGCTAATAAAGTTAACTACTAGGAGAAGGCTCTAAACCCTAACACCTTAATTTATAGGAAATAATTTTGAAAATATGAACTCATTGTTATAGAAAAAATTTATATGATATTTAAAAGGGTCTGAGGGTTCCTCTAGTTCCATCATGTTAATTCATGTAGTGTATGCAAATGTAGGGACCTCCATATTTCTTTAGGTTATAGGTTTATCTCATTGGGTGGATCCTTTAATGTGATTAGTGAACATTTTCAAACTCTCTATGGTCCTATAACATAGAAACACCTCACACATAACCCATATAAGGTTTTAGGAAAGTCTCATGATGATAGGATTCCTAATTACTCAGTGGTCATAAGGGGAATGCACATACAAGCTTATTTGAAGGATGATTCCATTTTCAAGCCTAAAGAAAGAGAGAAAAGTATGTTTTGGGATGCTTAGATCCCAATGGGCATTTCAAAAATCTCCAAGATCCAAAATAAGTTCATTGGTGTGAATGATGAGGTCTTAAAACTCAAATAATTCAGTCAAGTGACCCTATATAGCTACCTACAAGCTACAAGTTAGAGCAAGCTAGTCTTAGGCCTGAGTACGGAATAAATTTCATATAAAGGGATTTGAAGTCTAATTTAGATAGACTAATAATAAAATAAATCCATATAAAAACAAAAATAAACATGATGACATTATTCAAAATCCAAGTTCTAAATCTCCATACATAGTCAAGAAGTAAACTACATGTCATCATGCTCTTTATGAGATTTTACTTGATTTGAAGGTGTGTGAGGACTATGAATAATCTTGAGATAAATAAATTCCATTTGGTAATGGTCCATAGTGAAATAAAGTATTTATTTAAACCCAAATAATTAATATAAATGGTATACACAATTCAAGACTCAGTCCAGACCTAATGAGCATAGCCCACACACAAACCTGCTTACTTGGCTGAGTAAACATGAAAATGAGGAATCCTGAGGAAGCAAAACCATTTGAAAATGGTTTAAAAAGTAAATTAACCTTAATATAACCATATGAATCTATTTTAAAAGAGTATAATTATTATGAGACTATGTTTAGGTATGTAGGCCTAATACACACACAGGTAGGCCCAACTAGTCATGAGAGAGATGGAGTTTTGAGGCCTCTATAGGCATAATTACACTTTTAAAATTGGTATTAAAGATAGTCATGAGTGAAAAAACACATCCATGGTCACCTAAAATCTATACAGGTATTAGGTATATTCATTTTTTTGTCTTAAACCTTACCCACTCTATTGGCAAGGGGTAGTCTTGAGACCAAGGGATCTATTTGAACCCAAAACATAAGATTATCATGTAAAATTACATGAATGGCCATTGATGAAATGAGTAAACATATAAAATTTCTCAATACACTCTAAATATTCACAAAAACCTAACTTTAAATCCAAGTTCCCTTGAGGGATAGCAAAAAGGTGACACACCTAGAACCTCAAGTTTCCTAACCAATGCACCAAATACACATAGTGGGGTGATAACCATTGCCAAAGCATATATAACTATGAGGAAGATTTTTTTGAAGGTGTCTAAACCTTTACCTATAGTATAATTGAGTTTTGAGGGCTAAAACCTAGATTAGACTTCTCTTGAGCTCAAGAACATTAGGTTTGTTACCTAAGGAGAAACTTCATACATTCACATCATATCTCACACTTTACATGGGAAGCTAAACCATTTGGGATAAGTGGGGAGGTAAGTCAAGAATATTTAAGAAGTGGAATGGGTATAATTAATGTTTGATGATTTATGAATAATTTTTAAGACCCCAAATAGGGCTTAAACCCTACTAAAACCCTTAGATGAATCTGATGTGAGAGATATTGGTAAAAGTGTTATCATTGATGTCAAAGGTAATGACAAAATGGTGATGTCAATAATGAAAATTAAATGAGTTTTGTCCTAATAAAATGATTATGTAATAAGTAATAGTTTAGCATGAAAGGCACAAGGTTAGAGTAAGATCTTGGTGAATGATGAAACATCAGATGATAATGATATATTGAAAGGTACAGTGAGCTTGATCACGAGAACAAGGAACATGAAACCTAGAGCCTAGTCAAGGGATAATACACCATAAGCATGAACATGGAGCTTTGTGAGGTATGGTGATAAAATTTTGTAAGATATTTAAGTGTCAAATAATATTTAAGGATGTTTGTTCATGTGAATGAAGTAGAAAGTATATCCATAGTGGTAGCAAGGTCAAGGTTGAGACCTAGTCTTTGAATTAAGAGACATTATATGGTGGAATAGGCTTGGTATCCTAGTGTGTTGAGTAGGTTGAGGCTAGGTAGAGTAAGGTCTGTATATATGGAGAATGGCATTAAATTTCATGACATTTTATAAGGTGGTGAGAGCATTTGAAGAGGTTTCAAGGTGGTTTATTGGTCAAGGTATGGTCTACAGTTTTAAGCATAGTGGTCTAAGAGACCTTGTGAGGTGTGTTGAGGGATAAATTACATATTTAAAGGTGTGTGAGATCATGGGATATTTGACATAGGTTTGAGGATTTGTTTGAAATGTGTTGACCAATTTCTAGGTCCTAGTTCTGAGGAGAAAGTGAGAAAAATGGGTTTAAGGATTTCAGGTGTGTTAGAATGGCAAGTGTCTACCTGAGAGAGTTTTTATTTTGCTTGTTGGAATATACATACGTATCATGGTGAAACAATATGTTATGGTTAGTTTAGGAATGATCATATATCAAATTCTCTATCATTGATTTTTGGAATGAGGTCCTAAGCCTTATGAATGTTTGTTAAGAAGGTAAGTAGGTTTTTATGGTCTTAAATCCTTAATAGAGACCTGATATTGAAAATATTATTATTGAGTGCATATAAGTAATTTTTTGATCAATTTTTAATATTTTATGATGTATTGGACTCATCTAGGGTCCTCTAAGTGATCAGGAGGGTGAGTGTAAACTACAATAAAACATAGATTTGTAGGAGATTTGATGTTATAGGTAGTATTGACCAAGTCAAAGGTGATAAGTGGATGGATGAAAAAATTTAAGACTTTTATTTTGTTATAATTTATGCTTATAAGGATTAATAGTGATTCAAGTGTGTAAATTTGGCCATAGAAGTTGACTAGTTGCTAAAAGGGCTAATAGTGAAACCAATGAAGAAAATCAGTCTAAGTGAGAAGAGGTTTAAGGATACGAAATTAGTGTTTAGGGATGAAAAAATGAACTTTGATATATATTATAATACTTTTATAATTTTTCCCTGAATTTTAATTGGTTCCTAATCCCGTGTAGTGGTCAAAAAGTTGACTTAGTGTTGATATATCTATGTGTAGTATGACTATGTAAAGCAATATTTTGTTTTGGGTCTACGAGTTGAAATATTGAATTAAGACCATCTTGTTTTTATTTTTTAGAGTGTTACATGGATATCATAATATATATTTAATTCATTGGTCATATTGATAATTCCCTATAAAAGTGCGAAGATTCAGATGATGTTGACTGGTTCTGAAGTTAGTTTGACAATTCTGAGTGAGGTTCTTACAAAGGAGAGTTGGAGGTTTTTTGGTTTGATTTGAAGATTAAAATAAGGTTTATGGTGTTATAATGGTCTCATATGATAATTTTAAATTATTTTTGTTCATAATAAGTGCCTATGTGTGTATGGATATTCAAAGATAGTCGACTAGGTTTTAGAGTTAATTGACTATTCTAAGTGATCTCTTTGCAGAAGTGTTATTGATGTCGTATATCTTATGTTGAAGTTTCTAATGGATTTTAAGGTTTTTTAGAGGTCCTAAATATTCCACCCATATGATATAATCATATGGATATGTGTAATATTTTATTTGTTACTTTAGATTTGTGAGACAATATTTTTGAGTGCTTGAAGGCCTAATAGGCCTAAGGGCTAATTAAGAGGTTCAAGGGTGAAATGTTATAAAAATAAGTGTGAAAAAAATTTAAGATTAATATAGGTCTACGAGTGGTTAAAATTAAGTTTTTCATCTATTGGTAATGGATAATTTTTTCAAAATAATTCACAAGTTTAATGTGTGGGTATGAAGGGCTAATTCCTTTAGGTTTCTATTAGGCCTAATAGTAAATTGGTCTCTATGGACTATGACCAACCTATGGAGAGGTTGTATCTTTAATTTAAAGTGTATGAATACATATTTCAAGGTTAAATTTTTTTTTAAAATTTCTTGTTGACCAATAATGGTTAGGTTAATGGTGTGGTATAAAGGCAAGGCCTAATTGGCCTATTTGGACTTGAAGAGAGTGTGGGAAGTTAAGCAAAGAAGAGATATCATTGAAGGAGTAGAATAAGGTCATTGAGGACAATCATCGGGTGAGTTATATTATTCATTAATATCTTATCAAGTTTATTCAAGTGGATACATAGGTCATTAGACCTAATAAGCCTAAAAGAGGCATATTGAGTGAAGGAGCCTAAGTGGCTTGTATGAGGTAGAGAGGCAGGTTTGCAGGTGTTATAGAAAGACAAGTCCATAATCAAGTGTTTCAGATATCATATCATAGGTTGAGATCAGTTTTGAGGTGATTTATTTTGTTCTTGATCATCTATGGGGTTGTAGCCTCCTTATCAGTTGGTGCTAGCTAAAGGTCAAATAGGTGCTTGACTAAATTGCGAGGTGGGTGCTCCTTGATCATTTGGTGCTAGTATAAATTGAATCTTGTAATTATAAGATAGTATTCCATGTGTAAGTTTTAGTGTATTTTATCCCTTAAGAGGTTTTCCTACATAATCTCTTGTGTTATCTTATGATTTGCTCATATGGTTGTTTCTCTATGCATTGTTTGATCTTATGTGAATGTATGCTTCATGAAATGGTAAATGGAATTGAATATACATTATTGTCTAATGATTCACCCCCCCCCCCCCACTTTTCAGTAGCTAATTTAAATAATTATTATTAGACCTAGACCTTTGGAAGAGTCTTGATATCCCACACGTGATCCTAATTAGCTTGAAGTGTGATAAGGACAATGTTCATCTTATTTTCAGTAATTGAAAAGCTTGTGAAGATCATGGTCACAGTTTGCATAGAAGTCTACATAATGGTGTTATCAAGATTGAATAAGAAATAATATAGTGAAGCTAAGTCTGAGATCAAACTTATGTTGAATGATAAATTTTATTGAATAACGTCTATTTGATTAGCTAACATGATAGAAGAAAGATAGATCATTTGGATATTTTATGAGTATAGTAGTAGTATAGGTCATGGAGAGCATGAAGGATGTTGTGAGGCATCCCTAGATACTTTGAGAAGGTTATGCAACCTCAAAGTGTCCTTTGGAGAGATAAAAACACACTAGAGTGGCCTAGAGAAGCTAGTGTCATTGAACGTCACAGAGGTAAAGACAAGTCAGTAAGTTGGAGCATTTATTATAGGTCTTTAGAAGTCAAATATAGTCAAACAATTACATAGATGTGATGTTATTAGTGTCATGAAGGAGCCCTCAAATTTTGGTTTCTTGAATAGTTTTCTATCTCAAGCAATAAGGCTTGAAAGTTGGGTCTTTGAAGAGAGATGTGCTAAAATACATCAAGTTATTGCTCCAAGAAATAGTCATTGTAGGTTCAAAAATATAACCATTGTATTTCAAATTTGAACTAACTATGTATGCATGATAAGGACTTAAGAGGAGTTTTTTCTTATATAATCCATTCCATTAGTCAAATAAAGCTGGTGAAGGAAGAAAAGTTGGATTACACTTCATTAAGAAGACCTTCAAAGTGATTAAGAGTTGTGATTGTTCGTACATATATAATTAATGCAGTCCAAAGTTGATGTTTTTAGTCTAGGAAGAATACATTGAACTCAAGAAGACTAAAAGTGGATTAGAACTTTTTAGATGACCTTGTTTTGATGTTATAATAATTAGATCATATTTTTAACTCTTTTAAGATCATTTTTATGTATTGGAGTAGTCTAGAAACATGTGTTTGTGCAAAGAAATCCATCTTGAAAGATGACTCTATGTGAAGGTATTGTGATTGGCAGAATAGTGTTGACTTGGAGAGTTGTTTGGTTACTTTAGTCACTCAAGGTGTTTGTAAAAAGAGTTTAGAGATGACCTCATAGTCATGATGCTCCTATAGTTGCATTATATTGTTTAGTTTGGTTCATCAAAATTTAAGATCAAGCTCAAATTGTAAAGAACAGAGAACTAAGAGTTTCAAGGAGATTCATGACTTCAAACCTTAAGATGTACTCCTTGAAGAAAATGACTATGTATGACCTATGGAGGTTAAGTGGACACAAGGAAGGTGGTTTATAATGTCTTTTAGGGTGTTTATAATGGAGATTCATGTTGAGAATGGCTTGATAGGTCTAAGAGCTCTCTATGAGCCTAGAAGAGTTATATGAAGCTAGACTAGTGATATATGCTATGTATTAGTCTATGAGACCAATGTTAGTCACCAAGTTATGTGGTTACATGTATGTTGAAGTCTTGGAATTGATCTTAGTGATCTAAAAATTAAGGTAACAAGAGATACGTACCTTATGATATGGTGACAATGAGATAGAAGATAATGAGATTGGTCTCTTAAGACCAATACCTTTGTAGGCAGAGTGATGTTGTTTAAAGATACAATGTAGTGTGATGATCTTAAAATGTAATGAAAATTTATATATGACCTAAAGATTATAATCAATATTCTGAAGGTGGTCTTGTCTTGTAGCATCAAAATAATATTTCAAAATTGAAGAAGATTGCAGTAGTGCCCTTGAAAGTTTTTTTATGAGATGTCATGTTTCCTTGATGCCAAGATGACTCATAAGGTCTTGAAGGAACATTTTAGTATGTTATTTTTTATTTTAAGTGGTTCAATAGTCTGAAGAAGACAAGATCTAATTCATCATAAGTAGGGTTTTGATTTTGTATGTCAAAGGTTGAATATTGGTGTTGGTAGAGTTGCTTGTTGTTCTTTATTATGAAGGTGAGATACTTAATGAGAAGAAAGATGATATTATGATCTTGTAGTGATTATTGTCATGTTGTTAGGTCCATGTTTGCATATCATAAAGTCAAGATGAATTGAATATTATGATAATATATCTACAAGAACAATGCTTGTATAGATGTTTGTAGACCTAGTGGTTGAGATGATCTGATAGAATGTGCCATGAGTTGTATCAAGCACCAATGAATTAATAAGTTTATTTGAATATCTATGGAGCTTTCATAAGGTAAGCAATTTTTTTGTATGTAACTAGATGGTGTATAGGTTTAGGCGGCATGATCCATATGGAGCATGAAGATAGATGGAGTATATGTGAGATATTTTAATTTCAAGCTTCAGTCATGGTGGAGATGTGGAGAAGTCTGCTACAGATGTGAAATAAAGAAGTTTGTTTAATTAATTGATCAAAACAAGTCATGTGTTTTGAAAATGTATTAAATCTTCATGCATGGATAAAGGGGGAGCTTTATAAATGGTCAAGTCCTAGGATTAGAGGACTGTGTAGATGAACCTGAGAGGATTATATGTCCACTTTGTCATTAATGGAAAAGGGGGAGAAGAAGAAGAGGTTTCCATCAATAAAAAATGGGATATTATTGTCATTGATGTCAAAGGTAATGACAAAGTTTTGATGTCATTAATGACAAGTAAATGAGTGTTGTCCTAATCAAAGGATGATGTTAGAGGTACTATTTTGGCATGAAAGGAATAAGGTTACAGAAAGATCTTGTTGAATGATGAAACATCAGATGATAGTGATACATTAAAAGGTATAGTGAGCTTGATCATGAGAACAAGGAACATGAAACTTAGAATCCTAGTCAAGGGCTAATAATCCATTAGCATAAACATGGAACTTTGTGAGGTATGGTGGTACAATGTTGTATGATCTTGAGTTGTCATAGCTTTGTAAGGATGTTGTATGATCTTATATGAGCAGTTTGAGGCTAGGGAGAAGAAGGTTGGTAGATATGGATCATGGAATTGGAGCATGTAATTAAGGTTAATGTTGTGTTTTTGAGGTGGTGATAACATTTGAAGAGGTTTCAAGGTGGTTTCTTGGTCAAGTTATAGTCTATAGTTCTAGGCCAAGTAGTCTAAGAGACCTTGTAAGGCATGTTGAGGGATCAAGTGCAGATTCTAAGATGTGTGAGATCATGGGAGATTTTCCAAATGTTTGAAGTGTTTTTGCAAAGGTTTTGACCAAGTTCTAGATCCTAGTTCTGAGGATAAAGTGATAAAAGTGGGTCTAAGGCTTTTAGGTGTGCTTAAATGGCAAGTTATCTACTCAAGAGAGTTTTTATTTTGCTCATTGGCATGTGCATCCTTATCATGGTGACCTAAGATATTATGGGTAGTTGAGTAAGGATCCTAACTCAAATTTAATATCATTAGTTTTATAAATTAGGGCCAAATATTTATGAATGTTTGTTAATAAGGTAAGCATGTTTTAATGGTCTTAAAACCCTAATAAAAATTGAATATTGAAAATTTTATTGTTGAGTGCCTGGAATGAATTGGATGATCAAATTTTATTATTTTATGATGTATTGGAATCCTCTAGGGTCCTTCAAGTGTGATTGAGTGATCAGGAGGGTGAGTGTAAGCTATAGGAAAACCTAGATTTGTAGGAGATTTAATGCTATAGGTAGTATTGACCATGTCAAAGGTGCTAAGTAGATAGATGGTAGATTTAAATAATTTTATTTTGTGATCATGTATGTTTATAATGAGGAATATTTATTAAAGTGTGAAAATTTGGGTATATAAGTTGACTAGTTGATAAAAAGGCTAATGGTGAAACCAATGAAGAAAACTAGTTTGCGTAATAAGAGGCTTAGGTATGTGAAATTAGTGTTTAGGGATGAACCAATGAAATTTGAGATATATTAGAATAATTTTATCATTTTTACATGAATTTTAAGTGGTTCATAATCCTATGTAGTGGTCAAAAAGTTGAGTCAGTGTTGATATATCTGTGTGTAGTATGACTCTATAGACTAGTGTTTTGTTTTGGGTTTCAAAGTTGAAATCTTGAATTAAGACAATTATTTTTGTTATTTAGAGTGTTCTAGGGATATCATAAGATTTATTCAATGAATTTTTCATCTTGATAATTCACTATACAAGTTTTTATAATTAGATGTTGTTGATTGGTTCTAAAGGTAGTTTGATAGTTCTGAGTGAGTTTCTTATGGAGGAGATTCAGAGGTATTTTAGTCTAAGTTGAATTTGAAAATATGGTTTGTGGTGTTACAGAGGTCTCATAAGATATTTTTAATGTATTTTTGTTCATAATAAGTGCCTATGTGTGTATGGACAATCAAAGATGGTTGATTGGGTTTTGGAGCTTGTTAACTGTTTTAAGTGATCTCTCTAAAGAAGTGTTCTTGATGTGTTCTATCCTATTTTAAAGTGTATAATAGAGTTAGAGGTGTTTCATAGGTCCTAAAATTTCCACCCATATTATATAATCATATGTATACATTGAATATTTTAGTGTTTTCTTCAAATTTGTGAGACAATATTTATGAGTGCTTGAAGGCCTAATAGGCCTAAGGGCTAATTGAGAGGTTCAAGGGGTGAAATGTTAGAAAAGTTAGTGTGGACCAAATGCAAAATTAATATAGTTATATTAGTGTTTGACATGAAGGTTTTTATCCATTTTTAAGGGCTAATTTTTTTGAAAGAAGTCATAAGTGTAAAATGTGGGTATGAAGAGATAAATCTTTTAGGTCTCCATTAGGCCTAATAGTGAAATTGGTCTCTATGGACTATGACCAACCTATGGAGAGGTTGTATCATTAATTTAATGTTTATGAGGGCATATTTCAAGGGTAAATTTTTTTAAAAATATATTGGCCGACCAAGATGGGTTAGATGAAGCGTGTGGTATAAAGGCAAGGCTTAATTGGCCTATTTGGACTTGAAGAGGGTGTGGGAACTCAATTAAAGAAGAGGGCTCATTGAAGGAGTAGAAGAAGGTAAAAGAGGAACACAATAGGATGAATTATATCATTCATTAATATCTTATCAAGTTGATTCAGGTGGATACACAGGTCATTAGACCTAGTAAGCCTAGAAGAGGCATATTGAGCGAAGGAACCTAAGTGGCTTCTATGAGGTAGAGAGGCAGGTTTGCAGGTGTTAGAGAAAGAGAAGTCCATAATCAGGTGTGTCAAACATCATAAAATATTTGGAGATAATTTTGGATGTGATTTAGTTATTTCTTGATCATCTAGGGGATTTTATCCTCCTTGTTAGTTGATGCTAGCTAAAGGTCAAGTGGGTGCTTGAATAAATTGAGGGGTGGGTGCTCCTTGATCAATTTACACTGGTATAAATTAAATCTTGTCATTATAGGATAGTAGTCTATGTGCATGGTTAAGTGGGTTTTATCCCCAAATAGGGTTTCCCATATAATCTCTTGTGTTATCTTTTGATTTGTTCATATGGTTGTTTCTTTATACACTGTTTGACCTTATGTGAATGTATGCTTCATGAAATAGTAAATGGAATTGAATATACATTTTTTGTCTACTAATTCAACCCCCCATCTTATTAGTTACTTTAAAAAAAAATTATTTCATAATGGCTCCAAATGCATTTTTTTGGCTCTCTAAACATTTGAACCTTGTCAACAACTATCTAGTACTCCTCACCATGAAATTTCATGTTGATGTCACCTATACAAACACCCTAAATGTCCTCTTTTTTGCTAGTTTTGATGATTTTGAAGGGTATAAACATGGATGAATGATTGAAAACCATTATATCAAGTACTATGAGATGTTTTATAACTCCTTAGGTCACAAACTCTTTTAATCCACTCATGAAACTATTCCTACAGGTCTCCACAAGGAAGGTAATTTGAGATGTACAAGGATTGAGAGACCTAGTCATCTAGATTGGCAAGAGCAACAGATTTATGATGAATTAAAGGCCTTTTTCATAGGTTGGAGTGATTATTAGATATGATAAAATGCTCTTGAGCCTTGTTCTATGGTCCCTTTTAGTTTTCATGGCCATTCAAATGAACTATTATGTGCAACTAGGCCTAAATGCCAACTAGTGTTAGATACCCAACTTTGAAGTGAGTCTTTAAGAGGAATGGAAAGAGTTTCAAGGTGTAAATTTAATAATTTAGAGACATGAAGATATGTTTATGAAATATTTCATGCTTAGAGTGATCATTTACAATTTTTATAACAAGAATCAAGTGATTTATTTGATGCCCAAGATCATAAATTGCAGCTCAGGAGTTAAGCTAACTCCCTCTTTCAAGAAGGCCTATTTCAAGAATAGATAATGCTTCATAAAACTTGGTAAGGTGTCACTTCATCCTTTTATGTGTATATACATGAATTTTCAAGGAAAATGAAGAGGTTTCCTACAAGAAATTAGACTAATTTTTAAGAATTCTTATGAACTCCTCAAAGACTAACTTTTTCTGACATGAAGGCAATTTGTAAAAGACTTGGAGAATAAAAAACACTTGTTTAAGACTTAAGATGATTCCTCCTAACTATTATAAAGAATAATAATATTTATCCATTCTTTTAACCCTCCAAATTCTATTCTTAGTATATGATCTCTCTCTCTCTCTCTCTCCTCTCTCTCTCTCTCACTCTCTCTCTCTCTCTCTCTCTCCTCTCTCTCTCTCTCTCTCTCTCTCTCTCTCTCTCTCTCTCTCTCTCTCTCTCTCTCTCTCTTCTCTCTCTCTCTCTCTCTCTCTCTCTCTCTCTCTCTCTCTCTACACTAAGTATGTCTAGTTTTGGAATTGTAATCTATCCACAAGAAAGGTAGGTGAAGTCCTCCTATTTTTGTTACTCATCTTTGCCTTAAGAAATAAAATTAAAGCTAGTTAAATATTTGAAAGTTTATATTCTAATGTGTTGAATGACTATTTTATATATGCTAGTGATAAAATTGCTTGTCCTTGCATCTTGCCCTACTTTTGTGCACCTAAGTATGGATACATGATCTTTTAGGTCACTTGGAGTAAATTGAAGTATGGTGTTGTAACTAAATGTTTTTTAATATTTAGTAGTGTCTTATCAATTCTTTGAATATCTCACCTTATCTGTTATACCTACATAGTCTCTAAATTAAAGCACTTATGTGAGAATATCTCTGTTGAAGCATAGACTAAGTTGTAGTTGTACCTCTTTTAAGTGCAATAATAGGATAGTATTCGATCAAATATTCTAGTGTATCACCTTTTTGTTTTAGTTTCAATGCAATTGGATAGTTTCTCATCCCTTTTCATACACCAACTAGTTAGTAAGAGATCAATCAAGAAAAATCTAGGGAGCTATCCCTTTTAACTAGAGGTTTACCCCCACCATAGACAACCCATATGTCTAGGGTTAATCTCATTGTCTCACTCAATTGAAGTAGGATTGAAATACCTCTGAAAGGGTTCAAATTTGAGTGATAACATGTATTATGCATAGTTTTATTGTGCAAGCCTAAATTTTTTGCATGGTATTGTCCCTTGAATCCATAAATTATTTGAGGGCACTACCCATTGCTCCTATAGTGGTTTTTTGGTCATCCATCAAAACTTTAGATTTATTTATTATTTCAAACTTAGTTATAGCATTATCCAAATAATTATTGAGATGTTTACTCCAATTCAACATTCCTTGAGCTATTTGCTTGGATTGTTACAAAATGGTATACAAAACCTATTAGTATTATTCAAGAAGCTCATAGATTGCTATATTTTTGACCTTATAGCCTTCTCCTAGATTCACAACCATTGTAATAGTTACATATTCAACCAATAATTTATGAGTTTCTTCAAAAGGATGGTGAGTTGTTTTATCTTCAAAGTCACTAAGACTTAAGTGATCAGTGTGGGATAAGGATTATTAATCAATTATCATGAATTTGTAATTTAGGTGCTCAATTCTACGTTGTCCTCTCATAGCTAAAAAACTTCTTGTTCCAAGTCCAAATCCTTCTACATAATTGACTCTTGGAACATAGTTTTACCTCCAATTTACTTAGATAAAGAAAGCTTGAAAATATAAAAATCTAGTTCTAATGGATTAGTGATAAGGGAAATGGATGTTGTGAGGGTTAATGATGGATTTGACATGAAGTATGTCAAAGGAAGTGAAAATATGGTGTGTCAGGTGGATGTTATGAGAACATCCCACAACCACTAGTTAGAGATATGAGATTTTAGATACGATGTTTCTTCCTACACATAATTTTGTGTTATCCTCTTCTATTTTTATACATGTTCTACTTCTTCCTTATCTTGGGCTTCATTTTCTTTGTGGCTTTAGCTTTAGCTTCAACATTAACCTTAACATCTACCTCAAATTGAGATTTGGATTGTGCCTTGACCTTAGCCTTAGATTTAGCCTTAGCTTAATATTTATCTATGGCTAATTGCTCATTAATTTATTACTTAGATTTATCCTCTTTGTAATTTTTTTTTACTCAAGCCTTGGCGATTACCTCTACTTCATCTTTATTTCATTGTGCAACCTACACTTTTTTTTGTGTTCTTGTTGATTCATCTTATTCCTTTTTCTTTGACTCCTCTTCTTTGGGTTGTTTCCTGAGATCCTCTACTTCCTCAACTTGATTCTTCATAACATCTACTTCTTTGACTTGATTTTGTGCAACATTTACTTCTTTAGCCTGCTTTTGGCACTTCTCTTTTGTAGCTTGTTGATTTCATGTTTCTTCCTGTGTATTTTCTTGTTGTTTGTATTTCACCTCTTATCTTTTTGATCATTATTTTGGTTCTTACTTACTTTTATTTTTATCTTCCTTTATCATTTTCTTATTAGCCTTCCTTTTCTTCTCCTTCAGGCCCTTTAGTTATTATGTAGCTTCTATTTATGGCTCAGTCTATGGTAAAAAAAAAATCTTCAGGCTCCTCCATGACCTCTAGTGTGTCAAGATCGATAATGGATTGGGTGTCCTCTGAGGAGGTTGATTCCACAACCCTAATTTTGTGCATAATTATCTTCTTCCTAGAGGTGGGTAGAGGAGTGAGGGTATTCTTGAGCTTCTTCATTGGTTGGCCTTGGGGTTGTGGTTGAGCTTGTGATGCTTGGTGCATTTATCACTCTTCTATTTTCTCTCTAAAAGATAACATTATTTATTTTATTGTTTGAGATGGCCTTGTTGAAGGATGATTTATTATCTTGCATGTCAAGGCTAAAGGTGGGATATATTATGTATGTTTCTCTCCCAAGTGCATAGGAGAAGATCCCACATCTAGATCCTTAGTGAATATTTCAATCAACAATTTATTTTAAGCTATCTCTTGACCTATAATGTCAACAATAATATAATAGGGAGGTTTAATGATGTCAACCCAAAGGTACTATCTTACCTAATTTTTCACTTGGAAAGTGTGCACTAGTTTCTAGAATAATAATTCCTCCTCCCCCTATTCATAAACTTCATTGTCGATGTCTTCCAATATGGTCTTGAATACATCCTGCTCCTCTGGTCCCATTTATGGTAAGTCTCACTCACCTTCTATCCTTATAAAATTTAGATTATCTATCCAAGACTTTGTGTGAGGCATCCTCTTCTTAGGTGGTGAAGGTGAGGTTTACCATGTAGGTGCCTTTCTATTGCCTTTGTCTAGCTGGGATGGAGTTGTTAATGTTTGTGGTGGGATTTGTGGCTAAGTTTATTATTGATCTTGTGCCTATTTCAGCACTATTTATTGTCCTCCTAGAGGCATAGATCACAAAGGTGTTATTATTTATGTAGATAAATATTTTTACTCCACATTTCTACTTGTGCATCCAACATTATGATTAATAATGGCATTATTTGTTGGAAATATTGTCATTGATGTCAAAGGTCTAGCATTATTGGTGATATAGGCCCTATTGCATTTAATGTTGTTTATCTTGGCTAATGTGAGTAAATATTTATTTAATATTAATAAATATATTTTTGGTTGCATATGAGACAAAATAAGGGCCCATGGAGAAGTCGAAGAGCCACGGGGTAAAGACAAAAGAAGGATGGGATGCATTTTCCCATGAAGAGTCATCTTGGGGAATACCAAGAGTCACCAAGTGAAGATAAAAGAGTAAGGGCACAATTTCTCATGAAGGGACACTTTAATGAATATGAAAAGTCACCAAGATGAGGACAAAAGATGGAAGGGCATTTTTGGTCATGAAGGGTCACCACATGACTTTTCAAAGGCAATAATATGAAGGGTCATACAATTTTGGCACCATTTTCCATGAGGATTGAAGGGTCACAAAGGGGGAAGGCCAAAGGTCATTTGGAAAGCTATAAATAAAGGCTTGAGAAGCCATTTGTAATATGAGAGATAGATGTTGATTTGATATTGTAATATCTAGCTTAGAAGAGCAATTGTGAAAGATGAATATGATTTGTATTTGTTATATCTAGCTTAGAAGAGCAAAGGTGAGAGAGAGGAAAGAGATGTTGTATTGATCTATCATTTGTTGAGATAACAACATTGAGAGATAGGTGTGTGGTATACATAAAGGGGTTGGTGCTCCTATGGGTTGGTCCTCATGAATTGTTGTTGGGTTGGTGCTCGAAAAAGGGGTTGGTGCTCTTGTGGGTTGGTGCTCACGAATAGTAGCTAGGTTGGTGCTCGACAAAGAGGTGTGGTGCTCCTATGGGTTGGTGCTCATGAATAGTAGTTGGGGTGGTGCTTGGTAAAGGGGTATGGTGCTCCTGCAAGCTTGGCTTGCAAATATTGTTTGGGTTTGTCCTCATTCATATACTTGAGATTATTCTCTGTGGTTTTTCCCACATTGGGTTTCCACATTATATTTGGTGTCTCTCTCTATCTTGTGTGGTGTTTATTGTATGTTTGATTAAGTGAAATTTGGTTTAAGGAAAGTTTTATAAGATATATGATATACTAATTCACCCCCCCTCTCAGTATATCCAGTGCTTAACAATTGGTATCAGAGCAGGTTCCTTCAAAAAGGGTTTAACAACTTGAAGGTAGATCAAGAAAAAGCACAAGATGGCCAAGCAGCTAAAGAAGGAGAATCAAGAATTGAAATCTGTGGTTGAAGCTCTTAAAGAATAGGTGTGTATCTTGGATTCTAAGTTGGCTATAGAAGTAAAAGAAAATAAGATATTTATTCAAGATCTTAAGAATTAGTTAGAGGTTGCAACTTCAATTTTAACATCAAAAGAAGAAGAGTGTAATTAGTTTAAGGTTGAGTTAGGTTCTTTAAAGGATAATCATGAGAAGCTTATACTCAAGGTTGAAAAATATCATGAAATATTAGTCCAAGGAAAGAAGGATGCAAGTTTTACAGGCAAATCAAAGAAGCCAATCAGACAACCCAATGCTTTCAAGTTTTCAAATTCTTTTCATGGCCATTGTTTTGTTTGTCATCATGTTGGTCATAGGGTAAGATATTGTATGAGGAGAAGCAATGAGTCAAAGGGAGATCTCAGTCACATTCAATAAAAAGGTATGAGAAATATTGTTTGCTTTTGTTGTCATGAGGTTGGCCATATTGCTAGATTATGTCAAAATAAAGTAAAGATATATTCAAGGTATGTCAAAGGATATAGAGACCCTAGAAAATATGAGAAAAGACAAATTCAGGTTTGGAGACCTAAAATAGTAAAGGTTGATCAGGTTGAGTCTAAGAATGTAAATGAATTACTTGCTATAGTAGATAAAGAATCAGAAAGAAAGGACTGTGCAGAATCTCTTGTTACATTTGAGCATGAACTTTGTTAAGATAAAATAGTTACAAAAGTTGAGAAGATGAATAACATCATAAGTGATAAGGTTAGTAAGTTAAAAATGTTAGACAAGCTTAAACATATTCTAAAATAAAAACACAAGAAGATCAAGGAAGAAATAGAGGAGATGTGGGAATCTCTTGAGATTTGTTTCTAGGACCCTTTTGTGTGGGGGTGTCTCTTCTAGGCTTCAAGGAGACACTTTTATGAAAATTGAAGCATGGTGGATGCTATTGGGTCTTGGCTATGTTACATGACAATAAGGTGAGTTGGCAGATTAATTTGTATATCTTTTGAGGGAATATATATATATATTTTTAAAATTGCATCAGTATTATGATTCTTGCATATGTAGTGTTTTAAAGTGTTTCAAATGATTATGGTCACAAGAAATTAGAATGTTGAAAAAGAGCTAATAGTTTCAGAAAGAAATAAAAGGATACTCATGCAGATTCAATCAAGGAGGATCAGAGTTTCAAAGCTCCATTCATCAATAAGAAGGTTCAAACATGTTCATGGTAGAAGAAACAACCTAAAGATTTTATGTTGATACAAACAGCTTTGCATGTAAGAAATGAAGATCAGCCATGGTTTGTTGATAGCGGATGTTTTGTAAGCATAATCTAGTGAGTATAAGTCAAATATGTGATCAAGGATACACCTTAGAGTTTCATGCAAAAGGTTTTGAGATTAGAAGAAAATATTCAAATGAGTTGATTGTAGATTCTCAAAGGATAGACAATGATTTATTAGATATCTTCTCAAAGGCATGATCAAAGGATACAATCAAAGATCTGCAAGAGGAGTTGGGAGTAATTTTTATTACTTCCTACCATTGATATTCAGCATTAGTTGAGGGGGAGCTAAGTGTTAGCTCTAGGTAGGCCCTTTGCCATTGATGTCAAAGGGGGAGAATAACAGGTACAAGTACAAGTGTAGAAAATAGGTACAGGGAACATATACAAGTTGCTACAGTAAGGGGGAGTTACTATATGCTTTCAGATGACAGTATGTGTAGGTGACAGGTTGTGGCACTTTCAGGATTGAGGTTGCCATCAATGACAAAGGGGCAGATTGTTGGACATATTGTCATTGATGTCAAAAGTCTAGCATTATTGGTGATATAGGCCCCATTGTATTTAATGTTGTTTATCTTGGCTAATGTGAGTTAATATTT
>JARHVA010004897.1:932500-1122500 GCA_037957365.1 Torreya grandis | reverse complement strand
TTCATTTTTTGTCATTTTCAAGTTTTCACAAAGGCCAAATTTTAATCACAGTTCAAATTAGTGCTTAAAAATAACAATCAATCTAGATTAGTACTCCTAAGAGCACTTTAATTTCTTGTTCCTTATTTTCAAAAGCACTTAACTAGTTTCATTTCTATAATAGTTATTTTTTTAGTAGAACTTTTGCATGTATGCTCTCCCTTTGTCCCCATTAGAGAACTTGGGTGACCAAAAACACAATTGTTTTACTTATTTCTTAGAGTTGAAATACCTGAATAAATGTCATTTATGCTCTCCTCTTATTACTCAGGACTTGAGTGACTCATAAATGACCAAGTTTTCATTTTTATTTCTTACATTAGATTGTGAGAGGGCATTAATCGCATCATCATGGCTTATTTAGGGGTGTGTTGACTTTGGGTTTCATCTCCCAACATCATACCAACCACACTCATTCTAGTGGGGTATATAAGAAGAACATTATAAATGGATGGGACAGTGACTAAATGGTTAGCCTGACTAGACGGAAGAGGACTTCGATCAAGTGACAATCTAGACATTAGGATTCACTAAGAAATACATATTTGAAGTCATTATGCAAGGGAAAAGACACTTGCATAACAATCTAGGAATTTTGAATCGATTAGTAGATATTTTTAATTATATACAATTATTTTTTGATATTTGTGGACCCCTATAAATCCAAATACAAGACCTTTTATATATAATTAACCCTAATTGCTTCATAATATCTTGCCAAATGCCAAGTTGATTCAAAACTCTAAGTGCCTTGCCACATACCAGTTCTTGAGAGATATAAGGGGGATTTTAAAACTCTACCTATATGTGCTCTTTCTTTGTTGGATTAGTAATTAATTCCTTTCAAGACTGGTATATCAGATGAAACTTTAGTGGATAGTATGCATACCTTGTGTCAATTTTAGAATAAGATCATGGAATTAGATGCAATTTTTTATTTCAATTGTGTTATTTTAGTCTAAAATTCACTTTGCCTAAAATCAAAACATCAAATAAACACATGCCATATACATCATTTTCACAAAAAAGTATTACACTACTAAAATCAATCCAACCATTTGCATTGGCCAAAGAAACTCAAAAACCAATTCATGCCATTTGTTTATGAAGGATGGTGTTATGATATCCAAATTATTTCAACCATTTTCCTTAGTTCAAACCAAGGTCAAAACCAATTTATGCCTTTATTCCTAAAGAACATTGTTATGCTATCCATTTTAGTATAGACCATTGCTTATTTGAAAAATCCAAGTCTTTCAAACCAAAGTTTGAAATCCATATTTTGAACTTCAAATCTAAATATGAATGGTTTATGATTGAGTCTTGAATACTACTTGGTATTGAGTTTTTTACCTTTTTTTGTTTAGTTTATGTAACTTGGATCAATTTCTAGTTTGGTTTAAAGACCTTTTCCTAGACCAAGTTCCTTTTGTATCAAGATTGAATTTTGCCTTATTTCCAAATTATATTAAGACCAAGTGTGATTCTTATATCAATTCATGACCTTAGAGCTTTATTACCATGCTTATACCAAGTTTATGTCGATATCAATTTCATATATTTAGACCAAGTTTGTGCCAAGACCGATTTTATGCCTAGACCAAGTTCTTTTTCGTGACCAATCTCATGTTCCTAAACCTAGACCTAGATCAATTCTAATTTCACACTTAGACTTGTACCAATTCCATTTCCATGTTAATTCAAACCATTTTGAACCATAACCAAGTACGTATACTAAGTCCTATTTCATTTCAAACCAAGACCTATTCCTAGACTAATGTCGCTTTTAAACCTAGACCTAGACCAAGTCCATTTCACTTTAAACCATTTTATTAAACCAAACCAAATTCACATATGCCAAGTTCCATGTCCAAATTGACAATGTTTAAATCTAGATATTTCCCAAGCATCAAGTATTTCAACCAACTTTCATAGTCATTCCAAATTAGAGTTTTTTTTAAAACCCGCATTCTAATCCAATCAGAGTCATTTTTTATCCCACTTAGACCATGTCAATCAAATTCATTTCATTAACTAGACTTATAACATACCAATTGAATCCCTTTCATTACCTAGACTTAGACCATGTTAATTGAATCCCTTTCATTACCTAGAATTAGACCATGCCAATTAAAGCCATGCCAATTACTAAAATAAAATTTACTCTCTTTGGGGCCAAGCTAATTATCGAGGACCAAGACCATCCTCTTTTGGATAATTTATAATTACCAAGCCAAGCCATGCCAATTATCATTTTCAAAAACTAACCTTCATTGGGCCAATTATCGAGACCACGTTTTCCCTCTTTGAGGCTGTGCCAAATACCAAGATCAAGACATCCCTCTTGGGGCCAATTGTAACTTCATGGACCAAACCTTTCAAACCAATCATGGCCCAAAGTGGAAAATTTACCCAAAAAAGCCTTGAGAGACATATTTTATCAATTGGTCATAATAAACATAATTGTGTGTCTATATACTCATTCTTTTGGTGAAAATGATCGCAAACCTCCCTGGTATTGAATGGATGAACATTATGAGTATGAAATTTAAGGCCATTTACTTAATTGATGTGTGAGGTTCATACAACATGTACAAACCTTGATTAACCTTATGAATATCATGAGTGAGCCATAACCACACCAATAATTATCTTATAATGCCTACACATCTAAGTTGGTTAGCGCATCACCAACTCATTTTCAAATCCAATATGATAAATGGATTATTGAGAATAGAGATGTAGCCCTTCTAAAATTGTTGAGGGCCAAAGCCAGATTCTCATCTAACTTTCCTAAAAAATGATTGAATAATATTCTTTGAAAATA
This sequence comes from Torreya grandis, assembly GCA_037957365.1. Taxonomy (NCBI): domain Eukaryota; kingdom Viridiplantae; phylum Streptophyta; class Pinopsida; order Cupressales; family Taxaceae; genus Torreya; species Torreya grandis. The sequence continues at coordinate 1,119,634 of JARHVA010004897.1, read as the reverse complement.
ATAAATACATCTAATGATCAAGCTAGTCTTTGAGCTACAACATAGTTCATAATTACCTAGCCATACACCATCATTAGAATATGTCATGATAAAGTATCCAAATGTGTATAAATCTGATATTTTACAACCAATAGTAATCCAAGGCCAAGATAATCCATTGATCATTGATTTTTTTTGAAATTCTTATTCATGATGAGTCAACCTATGATAACTCACCATTTAATCATTCCTTTACCTTTGAGGAGACTCACTTTGACAAACTAGTCTTTGTTGATCCACCTTTTGATTCATCTTTTATCCTCAATGACCCTCACTTTGATGAGCTAGTATTTGTTGAGTCACTCTTAAACCATTATCATATCTTTAAGGATCCTCACTTTGACAATCCAATCTTTGTTAAACCCATTTTAGATGAGCCTATTTCTAAAGAATTCATTGTTAAACCACAAGCCTAATACCAAACATTCAATAGGACATCTTTTTAGTTGAATATACATAAAAATTAGAATCAACATAAATCTCAACATTAGATTCATAATCCTTTGTGTTAGAATCAGCTTCAGAATCAAAATACATTAATGTATGTTACAACATTTGTTACACACTCCTTGCATATCAGATTTAACACATTTGTGATCCTTATACAGTTGTTGAGGATGTTTTCTTTAGCATTGACACAAGTTCTCTAGTATCCTCTACTAGGATTGCTCTACCTTTTACCATTCTATTATTGGTCCTTTTTTCATTGATATCATTAATCAGCCTAGCCATTATATTGGCATTCCACCTCCAAAAAAAATTGATTGGGATCGATATAATCACACATTATTGAATTACATCCATAATGACATATGAGTTATAAAATATCAGGGGGACCAAGACCACATTCATGCAGAAGAATAAAAACATCCTCGTGAAACCTTTTCAAAGGTGATAGGTGGAAATCAAAGTCAAAAATTAGCATCTTCTAGTGAAACCTTGTGTGAGGAACTAGAAGACAATCAAAGTCAAAATTCAATGTTCCTTAGTAAAACCTTCTTAGAGGCACTATGGGACAATCAAATTAATTTTATTAGTGAAATCCTCTTTGACATACCAATAGCTAAGCAAAATAGTTATTAATTACTTGATGTATAAATTATTAAAATCCACATGAGTACAACTGCTAATCCCAAGCATATATAGATTACAACAACTATTAGACCTAAAAAACAAAAAAATCTGGTGATCCTATCAATAACATATTCAGAAGTCTTTGGCCTTGTCATAACCAAAATTATATTGAATATAGAATTAACAAAATTGTGTGTGGCTACAAATCCCAATATTCATTTGTTACCCAACCAATATGCATTCCATTATGTCATATTTCTCTATTCTAGACCTGTATTACATTTTCAAATTAGACCTTTTATCTAATGTTATCCTTATTTACCATCCTTAGCCATACTTTTCTTTACAGAGGCTATGAATACATATTGTATTAAAGTTTGGAGGAAACAAAATCAATGACTAACAAAGATCACAATAGTGCTACTGGATTCCAAGTCAAAAACAATTTCTTTATAGAGTAGTTATTTAGAAGGGGTGTGGGCTAGAAATTTAAAACATTGACCAATACAGTTGTATCAATGTTAATAAGGATGAGATCTCCACATTATCAAGAAAAATAGAATCATACCTTACCATTTCCCTTTCCATTTACCTTTCCTTAACATTTACCTTACCTTTCCATTTGCCTTGCCTTGCCCTTTGCCTTGCCTTACTATTATTTCATACCCTATCATTTGCCTATTCACAAACAAGTTGTCACTTAGTTGAATTCCTCATTTTAGGGGAACTATAGTGTCTCAAGGTCCATTTGGAATATTTAAGTATCACTTAGCATTTTATGAGGTCAGCCCAACCGCTTTGTATTCTCATGCTTTTACTATTTTATGAGCAACCTAAGCCAATGCTCTCACTATTTTACAAGTCACTTTTGTGTGGATCATGCATTTGAAATGGATGCACTAATTAACCCTATATTTTAATTCTCTAATTTTTAAAAAAGAAACATAATCCATGCTCTCATCATTTTATGAGCAACCTAAGCTAATTCTCTCATCATTTTATGAGTCACTTTTGTGTGCATTGTGTATTTTAAATTGATGCACTATTGAAACCTTGGTTTATCTCACGTTCTCATCATTTTGAGATAATTCACCTTTTATATCTTATAAATATATATTGAGCTAAAATACCCTAAAATTTTTTAAAAACATTTGAAACATTGAAAATAGGCCTAAAATTTAGAAAGTGCTTACAATCTCCATATGAGATACAAAGCCACAAAAACCTAAACTTTTGGAAATGGCTTACAATATCCTAGAGAGATATAAAGCCCCAAAATCTAAACACATTTTTATTATCTTAAACTTGGTCAAAAATCCTTAATCCACCCACTTTGGGGTACCTTAATCCTTGAGCCAATTATTTTATAAACCATTGGGATGTGTCTTTACCAAATCATCTTTAGAGGTACAAATTCATTATTGGTTCCAATCCATTCCATTACCATTGAAGTGTGACCTTCCCTTTGCATACATCCTTGCTTAGGGGCACCATCCAATTCATAATTTTAGTCCAACTATCTTTGGAGGTGTTAGCTTCCCTTTGCATGCATCCTTGCTTAGGGGCACCATCCAATTCACACTTTTAGGCCAAGCTTGTAGCTTTTTCCCTACCAGGGCAAAATCAAAGCATTGAGATTATATCAAGATACCTTATCCTTTCATGTTATTCCCTTATATATAACCATGCTTGGGGGAACCATATGTTTATCATTAAATTGAGCCTTCACATGTAGATATTGACTTGGTTAATGATAAGATAATTTTTCTTTATTTTATTTTCAAGCTTTGTTTGTGTTTATTTGCTTAGTTGTTGGTTGGTTTGTTTGCCTATTTATTTGATTACATTATTATGCATTAAATAAATGTATATGCATTTATTGGGTGATTCCTTATGCATTATAATTGAATCCATACTTATTCATACATCAAAATTATCATCATGTTTTTTCATTGTTGCTATGTTATTTTTAATTGTATATTAGATTGGGAATTAGTCCTTATGCACATTACAAGCAAGTCATCATGGTATTTTATATCATGGTGCATACTATCACATGATAAAACAAAAACTAGGCTAGTGGATCTTACAAGCAATGGTTCCATGATAATTCCCCTCATTCACTTTGGTAGTTATCCCCTATTCCTTGATCAAATCAACTCATTAACCATTCTAATTGTATAAATGCTAATAAGGATGATCATCTCCACATTGGTGGGTATAATTGAATCATCCACATCTATCAATTCATATTCTTTTATTCTATTCCTCATTCTATTTTATCTTACTTCTAGAAGATCTACATTGGCTTGAGGTCTATTTGGACTATGTAGGTAGCATTTGGATAGATAATGTATCTTGAGGTTAGATCAGCCACCATTATTCTTCCATCCCCATTATTTCCTTCTAATCATTTCTTTCATCACTTTGCACATCCTCATGTGCCTGGTTATTTTTGGCTTCTTCAGTATTTAAAAATTCATTAGACCATTTCACCTCCATTTATGCTTTCTCATTTTTAATATATGTGATAGTTTATATCCTTGAGTAATGCTTGCCAATTTGACCTATTAGGGGACAATGAATTTATCATGATCAATGATTTATTCTGCCTTACTAGGGAAAATAGATTTTATTCCATGAGTAATTTGTCCTATTAGGGCACATCATTATGCCACCAATTATAAATACCTTTGGGAAAATCATAAGTTCAACCCATTTTCCATGTTTGGTCACATCACTATGTTGTTGTTTATAACCACCTTTGGGAAAATTAGTATTTTAATCAATATGTGCAAGCATTAAATCAATTAGATTAATCTCATCCATGGGTCAATTACATTCTTCTTCTTGTTTCTTTTTTATGGACCATCCATCAATTGTATGTTTTGGCCACTCCCTCAAGGGGGAATCATTGGCTTCCCAAACTTTGTTTAGAGCATCATTCCTCAATCATTATCATCTTTTTAATTTTAACAAATTTTTCATTCTTTAAGAAGATGTTATTATGCCTATGTCTTGTAATGCCTACTCAAATAGGGGGAAAATGTAGACACTCCTTTATAGCCACTTCTTTGTCTAAACAAACATCATAATGAATTCTTGAAAATAATGCCAGTTAAGACTATAAATCATGGGAATGATCTAATTCATTGGCGCACATCATGTGCATCTTCTAAACCATGTCAATGTATCCATAACTAGGGAAATACACTGCACATAATCATTATCTTCCTCTAATTCATCTCTAGTCAAGTTAATACCTAAAAAATTGACCTTTTTTGACCAAGTGTGAAGGATAACTTGTCAAAATTTAGAAATGATAAATAACCTGATTCGAATTGCTTAATTGATTAAACCTAATTAAATTCATAGATAAGAATCCCATAGCTAATTAACAAATTTCTATTTTTATAAATTCATAAATCTGGATTGATGTCAACATCATGACATCATCTTTAGTGAGTTGTCAAGCACTCATAAAATATCAAACAAATATCTAGAATTATGAGCCATGCTTGTTAATTGAAAAATATTAATTTAATTTTTGACTCAATCTCTACCACACATCTCATTTCTGATCCAAAGGCCATAATTGATTTACCTAACCTATAAATAAGAGATTTCTCACTTTTTTTAAAAAAGCTATGTTGTGCAATGTTATAATGCTAAATTACTTCTAGAGAAGCTTCAAACAAGACCAATTACCAAGGCCATAGAGCAAGTGGACAAAGGGAAATGATGAAAGATCACCATTGACAAAGAACCATTGCTCACAATCCAAGCTCAATCTCAACTTCATGCCAATAAATTCTACAATTTTCAAGGAAGGTAAGTGTTTTTATCATTTGTCTTTTAGTTGTTATTTGTTTTACTTTCTTATTTAGATCCCCTTACATCCTAGGCTTGTAAATATAGCTTTTTTTTTATTTGGACTAAAAAAGAGAAGCTAACCTTTTTTTTCATTTTATTCCTTGGATACAGGTGCCAATGATCCTTCCTCAAAGTTGTCTTATGGCATTTGATTTCATGTTACAACTATAATTACTCCTTATTCATTGTGATGTGTTATGAATTAAATATCAAATTGTAAAAACTTTCCAAACCTATGAAAACAGAAAAACACAAAACAATATTAAATAAGAACCTTAATCTACATGGTGTTCCTTGGCACTCTCTCCTTTTAGCAGCAAAAGTGAGAGAGACTAACGATAGGAACCTACATCCATTCACACATCCGAGTAATACAGTTCCCTAAAAATCTTTTAACACAATGTTAAACTATTATGAAACATTATGAATAATGTAAGATCCATTACATATAAATCATAACTTTCTAAAGAATGTTTTAAACCTGCTATCATACAATAATAACACTTAGTCTAGTTGAAATTGCTTAAATCATAGGTTATGATCATGCCATGCCTTTAGACTTAGCTTATGAATTTTTTGCATCCATTGTGCCCTTTTTCATCTTTATTACATTCTAACCAAGTCTACTAATATTTGACTTAGATAATGTTGGTCTCCTAGCCTCATAACCATTGTAATGCACAAACTCAAAATAATGTAATCTATAGGCATTACTACTTCAAGGCCATAGAGAAGCTAAAAAGGAGTGAAACCTATAACACACTTGTAATGTGTTTTGTATGCCCAACTAATCACAATAATTAAATCTTACCAATCATCCCTTTGCACATTACATATCTTTTTTTTAACATGTTTCCCAATATTGTGTTTGATGCTTTAACTTGTCCATTCATATGAGGGTGATAAGTTGTGATATTATGGTACAAGATAATAAATTCCTTAGTGAGAGTCTTGATGGTGTTATTGAGGAAAAAAATTCCTATATCATTGACCAAATTGATTGGGCATTTGAATCTTATAATAATGTTTTCATATAAAAATTTGGAAGCATCCTTCACATCACAACTTAGATTTACAGCAGCTTCCACCCATTTGGTGAAGTAATATTTTGTAGTAATAATGTATTTTACATGACTTCATTTACTTGAGTGAATTATATAGGTCTAAAAAAATTGATTCCCCACTATTCAAATGATTATTATACTAACTTTGGCACCAAGGCCATCTCATCTCTTTGATTTGGATTTCCCATCTACTAACACACATCAGAATATTTGGCTAATATGTGCTCATATTAAAACAAATTTGACCACCATAGGCCACTATGTAAGATTTTTTTAGTAGTGGATTCACCTATAAAGTGACCCTTAAAATTCCCTAATGCACTTCTTGAAGAAGTAGTGGTCGTTCATGTTTTAATGTTATTCTACGCAACACATTATCTTTTCCCATTTTGTACAAAAATTTATTGATGAGACTAAATGGGATAGATCAAGTAACCATTTTATTTTTATCCATTTATATATAATGTGCAAGGAAAGTACCTATCTCCAAAAAAAATTTAATGTCTTTCATATTATCTAGGATTACAGTAGACCTAAATAAGTGCACATTTGGTGACTCATCCTCTATTTATTCTTCACCATTATTTAGTTTACTTAGATGATTTATTATAACGTTTTCTCATCCTAGATTTACGTTGATATAAAATTTAAACTCTTTAAATAACATAAGCCACCAAGATATTCATCCTCTTAACCTTGGCTTATTAACTAGGTAACGCAAGTTTGGTGGTCAATAAAAATTTTAAATGGTGTGGCCAATAGATATTGTCAAAAAATTTGAAATGCAAATACCATAGACAAAGCATTTATTTAAATGGTGGTAAAATGTTTTTTAGTTATTTATATATTCTTACTATAAAAATATATGGGGTGATTCAACCCACCCTCACCTGCTTACACTAAGACAATTCATATTACAATACCTGAAGCATCCACATACATGTGGAATGGCTTCATCCAGTCAAGAAAGATTAAAATGGGTGTTGTTACCAACCTTTTTTAAATTTGAATAAATTTTTCTTGGTATTCTGATGTCCACCCAAATCTTATATCCTTACATAATATTTTTTCCATTGGCATTGATATGGTTGTGTAACCTTTGATAAATTTTCTATAGTATCCCATATGAACAAGAAATGTGAAAATTTTTATAGATTTAGTTGGGCGTGGCATCCCCACTATTATAGTAATAGTATCTTGCTCCATATATATTCCATCAATACATACAACATGGTCCAAAAAAACACTAAATGGTGTGAAAAATAAGTATTTCCTTAAATTCAAAGAAATGTACAGAGCTCGACATTGTTTTAACATTAGTCATAATTTTGACATGTGTTATTTAAAAAAATAAAATAGAACCCAATCATCCAAATATACCTCCAGGAAATCATGATTTAAGTCTTTGAATGTAGTTACTACAGCTCTAGAGAAAATTCTTGGTGCATTATTCAACCCAAAAGACATTACCTTGTATGCAAACAATCCCCATTCAGTTGAAAAAGTAGTTTTAACTTGGTCCTTTGTTACAATTGAAATATTATGGTACCTATTTAAGCCATCTATAAATGAGTATACTTAATTACCTATGAATGACTCAATGAATTCATTTGTGAATGGTATTGGGAAAGGATCATTGATGTAGGCATCGTTGAGTGCACAATAGTCTCCACAGACTTGTATCTCTCTAGATTTCTTTGGTTTGATTACTATGCGACTCACCCATTCTAATTTTTCAACTAGATTAATTATTTTTGCTTCCTACATTTGATCTAGTTTATCCTTTAATTTTATTTTCATGTTAGGATTTAGCCTATACAATTTCTTTTTAATGGGTTGAGTGCATTATTTTAACTCTATGTGGATTTCCCCCAATAATGGATCTACACCGTTTATTTTAGACAATTTGGTTGGGAAAACATCTTGATAATCCTGTAGCAATTGTAATGTTTTCAAAATCTAGTCATTTCCCTAATTATCTCCTACCATCATAAGCTTTAGAATTGATTATGTTCTATGTTTTCCTCAATCTTTTTCAGGGGTTATTGATACACTTTGTTTGATGTGTTGGGTAAAGAATCTCATAGAGTGCACTCTCCTTCCCTTTCTAGAATGTTTATATTTCACAATCTATCTTTCTCCACTTGCTCAAAACTTTTGGTTAGTGTTGGTTCAACTTCCCTTTTTGGCTCAAAGAAGCCTTCCAAATCCAAATACTCATCACTATTGCTAGATTCCATCAGATCATCCATTATTCAATTACAAGGCTTAACAAAAGCTTGTTCTTATTAATTTTCCTTATGATTATGAATTTTCAAATTTAAATCATGTGTTGATTCTTGTTGTAATGATGAGTCTATTGTATCCCCCAACTATTCTAATCATCCATGACATATAAAGGTTTTAAGTTTATATAATGATTTTTTCACCAAAGGGTTATCATCTTCAAACATAAAGGTCTGAATGAAATCTTGTTGCACTTGTACCCAATGTTTAGTTTCTCTTATGTTTTATTGATGTATATAAGGTATGGCTAAAAATATTCACCCAATGCCTTGGATCCACTCCTTGTGTAGACCATATATCTACACATTTATGAATGTGCAGCTCAGGAAATTAGCCTTGTTAGAAGAATGGAAATACATATTTCATCATAGGTGATAACTAAAACCATGTACATAAAAATTCACATGCTTCCTCCCAAATTATCTCTAGATCTTGATGGACTGCCCACCAAGTTCAAGTAATACATTTTAGTGCATAACTTAGCTTATTGACTCTTTGATCCACCTTTGGCCCATGGTTCCTTTAATCTAAAAATGAATGGATTAATATCTTCTATCATAAAATATTTAGGTAACTAACAGTTGATAGTGAACACCATATGTAGTGGCCATAACTCATGATCTCCTCTTACCTAGTTTAGTATGTGAGTGTCTAAATCACCACTTATGGAAGACATTCTTTCCCAATATAAAACACCCTTTGGATTTAGTGTAGTATAATCCATCATTATTACACTATATTATATAACACATCCACTTTTGACCTAGTGGGAGATTTCATTGATGGAGAGGTACAACCTTTGAGATAAAATTGTGGCACTGGTGATTTTCTTATTACCAGTTTGTAAGGTGATTTCTTTGTGATATGTGATTGCTCCATGTGTAGGTTTAAAAATTGATACTCAAAAGCTCTCAATTAATTCCTTTATGTATCTATGCTAGCTTTAAACCAACTCTTATCACCATATACATACGGTGATTCTATTTCCTTTGGAATTATTTATGACTTTTATTCTACTTTATTTAAGGGATAATAACTATCTTGTCTCCTTGGTGAGCTTCTAGTTGGTTGTGCACTATGTTAATAGTCATTTGTCCATCATAATATCATTTCTTACTAATTAAGGTAGGGTAATGGGTTGTAATAGTTTTCATATCAATAAATTCAAAAGCATCATGCATACTTAGCTCATCCACTCTAATCTCCACATCTTTGAGGAGACTAATCGACTCTTTTCACCCATAATCTATGAGGCTAAGAGTGATAGGACTATATATTAATTATGTCCTACCAATAGCTTCCCAAGTTGTTCTCATGATCATATTTATATTACTCCCAAAACTAAATACAACATTATGGATTTCATAACCTATAAGCTTAATATCCATGTGGGAGTCAACATCACAGGGATTTTTAGTTTCACATAACAAACTTATCCATGTGTTGTTTCCCTCACTATGTATAGTCCAAAAAATTATGCAAGAGTTTAGTAATATTCTAAGATATATCCTCATTGAGGAGTGTACTACATAACTTTAATAAGTCTTTCAAATTAGTTACAACTCCATCTTGTTGCATTATGCACACAATCTACCCATACATATATGCATCAATAGATGTTGTATCTTCCTCTAAAGTATTTGATTTTATATTTTTCAAAACTTGAGTTGCTTGACACATCAAAGTCTTTTCCCTTCTAAGATCAGGATATCAATCATGCAGAGCTTTTCTAAATCCCTAATCTACTGGAATATCTAAAGGAGGCAATCCTTATTCTGTATGTTTCTTTCTAGTAACTACTTGAATGAATGCATTCTCCTTAAATTTTGAATTAATCAGGTTTACATTTCACACTGGATTCTCCTTTCTTTTCTTTTAGAGCACTATATAGTATTTCATTTAATACTATACTTTAATTCGACATCATACATAATATGTTTATCTCTATGGGTTGGTAGGGAAATTCTTCACATATTGATTGTACTCTCCACATAAATAACATTGCATAGGTGGTCAAGATTACTAATTGTCATTATTACAGCCTCCTCGATATCCTCATCATGGTATCCTCCTCTATAACATCCTCTGTAGCCACCTTTATTTTGTTGGTATCCCCATCCTTATGACTATTATCTTGTATATCCTCCTTATTGGTTTTACTATACATCATACCCTTCATATTGGTGTTGAGTTGAATTTGGAGCCTAATTAGACTATTGTAAACTCACCTTATTCTAGGAAGACTAATATTTGTGTTTTAGGGAAGACACTGTCAAACCAACCAGACCCTGGTGTTGGTATTGTAGTAATGAAGGTATCCACTAGGACATACCTTGTGTCACACTTACCATGTCCACATCCAAGCCAAGGGTACCCTACTTCAAAAGTTAGTAACTATTGTTCAATAATTGTAAAAAAAATCTTTCTAATATCTTCCTTTAGCTCTTAAAGAGATCTATAACTCCTATTGTCATGATTTGTCATCTTACAAAAATTACAATAAATGCTCTATGATTTTTAGATATATTTTTTTAGAAGATGGCACTTTGAAGTAGCATGTCCAACTACTCTACTAATTTCACAAAAACCTATTTTAATTTATGGATAGTCATTCCTATGGTGGCCTTCTTGACCATATTTTATACACCATAAGCCAATTTAGGCTTATCATTCTTGTGCATCTCCATTTTTCTCATAAAATCATCTAGTTTTTCTTTTACCTTAAAACCTATTACTAAAAGGTCACCATAATCCTCTATTCTATCCACTCATATAATAGAAAATCAAGCATCAACTTAGTCAAGAATATGAAATATGCAATAATAAATCTTGTTCTTGGTTGAAGTCCTTATATGAACCAAGTGGCCTTAACCTTATCTTCAAAGATGAAATATATTCTATTTATAACATCAAAAAATTTGAAATCGTAGTCCTTGATTGATTAACTAGACTTTTGTTGAATCTGCTGTAGGTCTTTAATAGTTTGGATTGTACATTTCTTCACCTTAAATTTTGATATTAATAGATCTTGGACTTGTGAAAGGTCAGGATTATTTAAATTTCTTTTACAAATGAACTCTAAGGCTCATCCTAACAAATCCTATGAGTTCACATTTCTTACCATCATCAAATGTTACCCCCTTAACATTATATTTCATATCACAAGCTACTAAGTATTGCTCATGATCTATAGACCCATCATATTTTATTAAATTAACAAACAGACCTGCATTGAGAAACATGGTTGGCACACTTTTAGTTACTAACATGGGTTTTGTCACATTGGTGACTATGATTTTAGTTATATTTATACTAGTGATTGTGACTATATGTTCCTGTGTAGTGTTTACTATGAATATGGACTTATATGCACTACTTTATTCAAGTGTTTTAAAAAGGAATCTTGACTCATTTATCCTCTTCTTATCATTATCCTACTTTGTCTTTGCACTTAGCTTTCCAAACATATATGTAAAAGAATCAAACCAATTTGTATCTTCATCTTCCCCCACACTTATTTTTCCATATAATAAATTGGGCTGGGGAGATGTGTACTCTTGAAGTGAATGATATTTAATTTGAACTTATTATATATTTTCACTTAAACCTAAAATATCTATACATTATAATCTGATTTCTTCCTAGGAAATTTCTTTCCTCGGTCTAGATAAATCCCCTTCACTAAATACACTCTCTTTCTACCCTCTAGTTGCTCTAATATTAACCTACCTTCTTCATCCTACTCTTTGAACTCTAGATATGCATCATTATTATTCCTATCTTCCTCTGCATTGGGACCTTATGTATATTGTATGCATTTTTTGTTTTCAACATATCTTATAGTCTCTCTCTAAATCATTTCAACTTCAACATCTTCTACTCTACCCCTACTCCTATTCATAGTTAATTCAAGATTATTGCCTTATTCCATATTCTCTATTGTCCATATGCATTTCCAATCCCAAAATTTTCTTATTGTTCTTTCTCTTCTCATCCTCCATAGTATAAGGTCGGGTTCAAGTCTCTTTACTCATGTCCACAACATTCACTTCAATCTCACATGCACTCCCATGGCACCTGAAGTGACTACTCCATGTTGGAAAGAGTAGCCACCATGGATTTTGCCATAACCAACATTTTAATCAACATATGTAGTTGCTAAAGGAACTTATTGTAAATTCTTATGACAAGGAGGTCTTACATAGATTTAAAGGCCAAATAAATTTGTACAACAAACTCTATGATACAACCATAAATTGTGGTCCAGGTCTAATTAGTATCTAGGATTCAAATTATATATACTTTATCTTCCATCCAAACTATAATCTTTGGCATTCTCAATTGGAAGCTATAATACTCTATTTTTGACAACCACACAACTAACAATCTAGATAATTCGCACCAAAAGATTTCATAAATCTCTTCATATATGTGCTTTTGAATTATCTCCTTTATGGTCACTTCAAATCTTCTTGATTCTTCCTCTGTAAGTTTTGGATTCTCTCATCTAACCATATTTATAAATCTCTCTATCCTAGCAGTCATCTCAACATATTTCAAAAAATTCCATGCTCATGGCACCATTGTTAGCACAAGTTCCCAAAAAAATCCAAAACATGTTAATTATAGGGATAAATTACATAGTTAATGATAAATAAAATCAATGGTTATAAATTCAAATTGAAGGACACCATTATTTACTAAGTTAGACTCATATTAATGTAGACATGAAAATAAAGTATATATAAAATAGATGATATAGCTATATGAATAACAGTTCATACATCCACAATATTCACTAGGCATAGATCAAAAGTAAAATATAGATAGGAAAACCATAAAGAACATTGTATTAATATTTATCACACATCAAAACCAACATCTATTATAATTAAGCACTATATATAGTATTAAAAATCATGGTCTCTTCATATTCAACCATTTAAATATGCCAAAAGGAAAGACTCTTCACATTCTTCTATCTATTTCTCATGTATACAAGGTCAAATACATACATAGGATTATATAAAAGACAAAATCATATAATTCATGTGTGTCCATCTATTATAATTTACAATTTTAGTCCACCTTGTTCCTCATCCAACACACTCCTATGATATCAAATTATGGATTATTGTGAAAAGGTTAGAGATTACTTATGACTCAATTGACTTTGATTCAAATATTGAGGTGCATGTATATATCCTAATAGTGATTGGGAAATAGACATCTAGATTACGTTTGCTTGATAAGAGCTTAAGAATTTCTAAAATTTGGAAAATTAGATCTATCAAAGCCCACCTATCATCAAGAAAATTTGGAATCATGTAGGGTATATTCTCAAACTTGCATAATCTAATATATAAAAAAGTAGTAAATTATGTGAACCAGGCACCCCATATTGAAATATCGGTAGTGGCATCCACATAAAACTTGAAATAATATGCATTAAGCTCAAACATTTGAATTCCATAATGTAAGAAAGCATCAGTAACCCTATGAAAATTCTTAACACTAACTTCTAATGTGAGTTGAGGATGATATTCATAAATCCTTATCATAAACATTTACCCCATTGTATTCAATCTACTATATACTCTCTTGTAGGTGACTTCATAGATTAAATAGGAAGTCATGTGTAAGTTCCATGTTTAATGAATATTACATAACTTCTTATGGATAGAATCACTAATAAGTTCTACTCATTTGATATATTGAGTGTTATCATGTATAATTGAAATGTACATACACATCCATTCTTTGAAATATTTGACAATAGGGTTCCCAACCACATGACTCAAGAATGTGATGATATAATTAATCATCATATTAAAATTAGAGATTGGAATAGTCATAAGTAACCTAATGGAAGATATTTTTGGCTTTATATATGAGTGTTTATTCAATGATTTTGAAAAATAAATTGAGTTGTCATCCCATAACTGTTGAGAAGCTTCAAGGGAGAGATCAAAAAATGATTCATGATCATGTATCTACAACATGTCTTCAATATGTTCTACATCAAGATGAAGAACATATTCTCCTTTTGATTTATTTACGTTCCTATTTTATTTCTCATATTAACTTACTAGGGTTTGAACTAACTCAAGAATCTAAGATGATGTCAAGAAATTTATAACCTGAGGTATCCCACTTTAATATATAATTTAAATACAATCATATTTATGGTCCTCATTGACTCTTTCCTAGAAGTTAGATAAATTAATATGCCTTAGACCTATGTCATTGATTTTTTCTATATTTGAGTCTAAATTTCATTAGGATTGTCCCCTTTCAATTGATATGTCATGTAACCTTTATTCTTTGATGTTCCTTCCATGTTTGTCTGACAGTAACATATATGAAAGCAACATAGTGTTCTAATAATATATTAAGAACTAATCACATGAGCATGAAATAAGATAACACATCACATATGTGGGAAACCCTGAAGGGGAATAAAACCCACTAAAAAAAGCTTGGACAAACTATCCTGTAAGATAATGTATCAAATTTAGTTAAGCACGAACCCAATATGGAACACCAACCTAGATTTATCAAGTACCCACTTGACTTTAGTAATCACCCACTTGTTAGGAGGATACAACCCCATAAGACTAAGTACCAACTCAATAAAATGACACTTTTACAAGACCCAACATTCAAAGAATCTCCAACTCTCTCTTGACTAGGCACCAACTCAACCAAGACTAGTCTGGCAAGCACCAACCTGCAAGGAACCTTCAACTCGCTCTTTGACCAAACACCAACTTAGGTAATCAACCTTATATATTATAATATTATACTCAAATATATGTATAATCTATCCAATTTAATACATCAAGAACACATATTTGATAAAAATATTATATCCTATCAATAGGCAATGATTACTCCTTCAAATTTAATCCATTTGATCTCTCTCAAAACTGCCTCTAGGCTTCTTGGCTCAACTAGCCCTCTTAAAGACTGAATAGGTCATATGAACTTGATCTTCAACTACATAAATTATATATATTATTAATTATATGATTATCTACTCTCTTCTAAAGTTTTATAACATGTTTTCCAACCTTTTTAGGCTTATTTATTTATCAATCCATTCCCTTACTCTAAGCATATCCAAATAGGCTTAAAATCTCATGTACATATACTCATCTCTTATTTAAATACCACTTGGTTAGACACACACAATTAATATCTTAGGTTTGAAATATAATAGATCTTATTGAATCTCATAAACATGTTTCAAATGAACTTTGAGTCCCTTTTGGTCTGCAACATCTTAATTAGGCCTCATTTCTCTTTTAGGTCTCATGGAGACTTAATTGTATTAGGTATATCTTATTAGCATCAAAGATTGATTATATTAGGCATAGATGTCATTTTAAAACAACTTAAAACCATTCATTAACTTATAAAAATAAATATACTAACCTCCTTCATGATTTATTGGACTTGTGTCTTTTGTTCATATCTTGAAACTCTTTTAGGACAAACTATTCTATTAGGTTTGTGTGCCTCAAAAGTCTATCTTGAAAGAATGAAGCTAAAACAAATTTAAGACAATAAAATATGATCAACCAAGTACATATATAAAATATAAATTACCTAAAGTTCATCACCAAATTAATTAGACACTTTCACTTAGAGCTTAAGACTTTAATATCAACTCATCACAAGACTCACTTAGAATTATAAGAATACTCAAAAACATAGTCATGGTAACTTAGACCTCCAACACCTATTTAGACACTTTAAATGACTTATTATGCATGAAAAATATCCTATGATATCTCCATACCATTATAAAATATAAATATCATATGGTGAAATGAAAAATATTGGTCTTACAGACCAATTTCTTGACCCTATATTACACATTCTAAACTAAACTAGACAGGTCATATTATGAGTAACTTTTTCACTATAATAATTGACCTAAAAAACTTATTACAAGAATTAAAATGTATAAAAAGACATTAATATTCTATTCATGCACTTTTTTCACCAATCTAACATGCTCAAACCCTCAAATCCATCTTCTCATTTTTGCCTGGGTTTTTCACTATTTACACCATTAGGTCTATCTACAATTAGCTAATTTGGAAGATCAATTTAGCATATTTTAAGTGTATAAACTAACCAAAAACCTTCATAATAATGTAATATGAGTCTCTATCTCCTTATTTCATCCATTTTCTTTCATTAACCAATCAACTTTTAAGAGCTACAATAACTTCTTCAGAAGCAAGCCCTTTCCTATAGGGTCTTCTTACTCACCTAAAAACTTAATACCACATAGAGGTGTCTAAGATATTCCACTATAATATCCAATAGGTTTTTTGATAATTTAAATCCATTATAATCTAATTTGAGAAACATCTTCTACTTTGAGTCCTTATTAGGGTTTTAGGGAGGTTTAACATAAGTTTTGGTGTTAATGATTATTAATAAAGGAATACCCCTTGAATCCAAAACCAATGACTATAGATCTTAGCTATTACCATTACCCATCTCTCCTTAATAGATCAGGTTCCCATGCATAGGTTAAATATGCCAACAAACACCTAAAAGTCTTTCTCGGGTTTGCATACCTTCATTTTATGCACTAAAGAGACCTCAAAACCACTTTCCATGCCTTTTATTGAAAAAAATGACCTAATAATTCATTATAAATCATAAAAAAACTTGAATTACCTATATCCATGCTCTCTTTCATACATTCAACCTAGAATATGATCCTCATACCTCATTAGGCTAGGTAGGGCTAAAGAATGGTCTAGGTACAAACCAAGACAAAAGAACCTACCTTTAAATAGTCACTTTAAAACACTTATGAGTGAATCCACACCTTATTATAATTCTAACACACCATTCACAACCTCTCACATTCTTAATTTCACTCACCTCATCATGCCACTAGCTCATATCTTCACCATACCATGACTAGACTCAAGCTTCCATTGTACTTAACACGTTGACCTTTTCCTTCCATGCCATGACCTCAAAAAACTTCAAACAAGAAGATATAAGACATTAAAACACACTCATATCACTACACCATTCTCTTTATAATGATAACAATCTTCCATAGCCTCATATAGACCTAAAACCACATGACCAAGCTTCACATGACTTGACATCTCTCTCAATGCTCATTATCACATCACATACCTTTGTTCATTAATTTAACTATGCTTCCTTTGTAGACATTAGTTATATTAAAAAATATTTTGTGACCTATACCTTCCATTCTCACAACACTCATGATAATTCTCATCCATGCAATACTCATTTCGCTCATCCACCTACTCTTTCATGTATTTTGACATATCATATATTACCATTTGTCCTTAGTTACCTTTGGCATCAGCCATCATAACATGATTCTTGATATCAAAAATAGTCAATATAGACATGATACACCTTTGAAATCAACATTGACATCAATGCCCTATACTTTCATATAACTATAATATATTAGTTGTCTTCAAATTCTCTCTTGCCTTCAAATTCTCTATTGCCAACATCTTTCAATTAAAACACTCCATTTATGCCACTACTATACCTAAGTACTTGAAAAAATATACCTTTGAAATCAATTACCATTATGCCTTTACATGATACACCCTTTTGATATCAATGACAACAACATGCCAACAAACTCCCCCTTTGTCATTGATGGCAAACACAATAAAATCTAAAATCACTTCAAAAATGGTACTTTTCCCATTTGCTCATTCTCCCCCTTTTGACATTAATTAAAAAGAGACACCTATAACTTTCTCCCTCATGATGTAACTTCTTGGATCATACCTCTTTCAACAAACAAGATCTTCAACATTTCTTGAGTCTATAAAGCATTATGAATTTTCTCCCTTTCTAAGCTCTTTTTCCCTTTTTGGTAACAGGATCATAGAGTTTATGAAGCATCATACAAACATGCTCCCCATAAATCCATGAATACCTTCCTAAAATGGATTTATATACATAAGATCACTCACCATGTCCTTGATATAAATTAAATTATTGATCACTGACTAGGCTACCCCACTTCTGACACCAACTAAAGAATTAAGGACTCCCCCTTTGTCTTCATAGATTATGCTCATCGCTTAATTCATCAAGACTCTAAAACCATATTTAGATTCCTCCAAGCATCTTGATGTCAATACCAATTCTCAAAAAAAAACAATCTATCAACTATTAGAAACACATAATAATATTTTACTTACCTCTCATATACTAATCAACTTAAACAAGCTTTCAACACACTTCTAGCTCTATCAACAACATCTAATTTGTCTCTATGACCATATTGGTCTTATATACCAACCCATATTCCATATGTCTATAGACACAATCCTATACTCAAACTTGCATTCCATACCATGACTCCTCATGAAATTATCTCTAGAATTAATGCTCATACTAACCAACATTCCTTTCACGTTGTCATATGCATACAAGCTACAAAGAAAATAACTCATACCTTATAATAAGGACAAACTATAATCCTCTTAAGATGAATCCTTATTTGAGTATAACCTCATGATTCTTCTGATATAAGAGTGTATCTATGAAGCCTAATAGAGTCACACATTTCCATAGGGCTATCAAAACTCCATGAACTTAGTATATTCCTAGATATCTAGACCACTCTCTTCATCCATCTTGCTATTATGAGACTGATAGTCCCTCCTTAGAATTCACTTAGGCTTGAATGAAGCATTTGACTCATCCACCTTATCATCCTTCTTCTTCTCTTTGACTTCCTTATCAATATATCTAGATAATAAGTATTCTTGACATTCCTTCACTTATGTTCCTTGCTCTACTTTAGCAAATAAACCATCTTGACTCTTGGGCTCAATATGATCAATCCTAACTTTCTTTGGCTTCCATACTAAGGTTTGGCCCTTATTATGTAATCTAGGAGATCCATATACCTTGTTAAGTCTTGAGGGCCTTCTAACTCTATTAGGAAATAATCTTACAATGTGCCCCATATTATGACAATAGTAGAAAACAACATTATTGTACTTACCTCTTGATTGATTAATCCTTTTCCCATGGTTCCATGATACCTCATCCCTTAAGATGATTCTATAATCACTTTCTATATGACCAAATTTATGACAAGTAAAATAATAACCATTAAAATAATTGGAATACCTAATTACATTGGGCTTCATAATTAGTCTCTTCATATTAACTTTCATGTTGGTATTCTTGACTTGATGATGATCACTTTATGTATCCGATTTGAGAGTTTTTGCATAGATCTTTGAGGTCTAACTCTCCTTATTCTCTTTTTGTCTTCCTTGAACCCAAGACCTCTTTTGACATGTGGAGGAATTTTAATACTCAAAATATCACCAATCACTTCAATACTCTTTTCAAATCTCTGATGTGTCTTCAACTTGACTATCACCTGACCCAATTCTTCTTTTAAGGACTCCATTTCTATTCCAAACTTGATGCATTCTTCCTCCTTGATCTTAAAACTTGTAGTGACAATTTCAATCTAAGTTTCCAATTATTTGATGATCTACTCATGTTCATTGGTGTTGTTTCTTATTCTCTCTTCAAAGATATTGATTTGATCCTCATAACTCTTAACCAATTATATTAGTTTCTGATTCTTCCTTTTTTAGAACTTTAACTCTTCTAGAGTACTCACCAATTTTGACTCAAGGTTCACTTCAACCTCTTCTTCATCTGATTATTCATCATCCATAAGGCCTTTACCTTTTGAGAAACCTTTATTTTCTATTTCTATATCCATTAATAAGGTTTCATTGTTATTATGATCATTACTGTCATCATCACTATCAGATCTATTAGTATCACTTACATTAGATAAGCTACTATCTTATTTGGCATATAAACTTTTATTGTTCTTGAATGACCCTTTCTTATCTCCATACTCCCTTAAACCCTTTTTGATCTTATCAAGCTTATAAATATTCTTATTATCACCATGATGTTAATCATGTTCTTCATCATGCTTAGTAATATCCTTGTTAGGACATTTAGATGCAAAATAACCTATCTTACCATAGTTGAAGCATTTGAATGGAAAATTGCCCTTATACTCACCTGAATCTTTCCTTAGTTTTATTAAAAACATGGATTCTATCTTTTCATCATCAATTTCTATATAAACATCATCCTTGGCCTTCCTACATTATGACTTTTTCTCATATTTGAATGCAACTTCCATCTTGGAAGGTCTTCCATCACTTGTTCTCATTTCATAATCAATCAAGATGCCATGAATCTCATCCATCTATAGTATGTTAATTTTTTATATCTCCTCCATAATATATACATTTGAATCAAAATTAGATTTTAGATATCTCAATACCTTTTGTACTAGTATTGATTCTTCCAACTTCTCTCCTAGGCCTCTAATGACATTTACCACTTCATCTACTCTCAATAGATTAAATGCAATTTTTTCATCTTCCTTCATTTTTAGGATTCAAACTACCTTCAGTGAGTCTAAAACTCAACTTAACTTTAGTGTCTCCTTTATATATATTCTAAAACTTTTCCCAAATCCCTATGGCTATATCATAATGCATGACCTTAACAAATTCTAATTTTGAAATAACCCACAGGATTGCATTCATTTCCTTAGAGTTATTCTCACCTGCCTTATTACTTGCTACATTAGTTGGTGGTGTATAGGGTGGAGTGAATCCATAAATAATAGCTTTCCATATGTCATAAACCAAGGACATTAGACAGGTCTTCATTTTGATGATCCAAAAGTCATAGTTAGTCCCATTGAGAGAGAAGCCTTATTGGTTTAGAAACCTCCCTGTACTTGTTGACTAGACATGCTTGTGTTTTAATGATCTCTTCAAGTTATTAGGACCAATTAAAATTAAAAAGTTCTAATACCAATTATTATAATCATGATGAATGATTGGGGGTGAATTAGTGTTTAATGACTTCAATCAATTAAATCCACTCATCTATGAACTATGAAAGCAACACAATGATCTAACAATGCATTAAGAACCAATCAAATGAAAATGAAACAAGATAACACATAACATATGTGTGAAACCCTCATGGGGAATAAAACCCACTATAAAAGGGCTTGGACAAACTATCTTATAATATAATGTATCAAATTTAGTTGATCACCAACCTAACATGGGACACCAACCCTAGATTTATCAAGCACCCATTTGACTTTAGCAATCACCCTTTTGCTAGGAGGCTACAACCCCATATAACTAAGCACCAACTCAATAAAAGGACAATTATATAATCACTAACCTATAAAGTAGCTCCAACTCCCTCTTTACTAAGCACTAACTCAGCTAAGACAAATTCTTCAAGCACCAACCTGCAAGGAAGCTTCAACTCTATTTTTTACCAAGCACCAATTTAGCCAATAAACCTTCTTTCATATAATATTATAATAATATATCTATCTATTATATCCACTATCATACATTAGGAACACATATCTGATGAAACTATGATAGCCTCTCAATAGGCAATGATCACTCCTTCAGCTCTAATCCACTTGATCTCTCTCAAAACTACTTTTAGGCTTCTTCACTCAACTAACTCACTTCAAGACTAAATATGTCATATGACCTTGATATTCAAATACACAAAATCTATATCATCTTGATGATATTATTATATACTAATTTTTTAGGGTTTAAAACATGTTTTCTAACCTTTTTAGGTTCATTTATTTATCAATCCATTCAGTTACTCTAAGCATATCTAAATAGGCATAAAGTGCCTTGTATATATACTCATCTCTTATTCATATACCACTTGGTCAACCACACACCCTTAATCTATTAGGTCATCCATATAATAGGTCTTAATATATCTCATAAACATAATTCAAACTAATTTTGAGTCCCTTTTGGTCTGCAACATCTCAATTAGGCCTCATGGAGACCTAATTATATTAGGTCTATCTTCTTAGCGTCAAATCTTGATTCTCTTGGGCCTAGATGGCCTTATATAAAAAATAAAAACCATTCATTCAATTATAAAAATTACTCTTATAACCTCATTCATGATTTATTAGACCTATGTCTTTCGTTCTTATCATGAAACCTCTTTTAGGACAAACTTCCTATTATGCCTGTGTACCTCAAAAGTCTATCTTAAAAGAATGAAGCTCAAACACATTTAATCCATTTAAATATGATAAAAAAATTACATATACATAATATAAATGACCTCATGTTCATTAAAAAATTCATTAGACTCTTTCACTTAGTGCTTAAGACTTCAAGATCAACTCATCATAATACTCACTTAGAACTGTCAAAATACTCAAAAACACAGTCATGGTGACTTAGTCTCAAACACCTATGAAGACACTTTAAATGACTTATGATGCATGTAAATGATACTATTATATATAAAAACCATTATAAAATATAAATATCATATGGTCAAATGGAAAATATTGGTCTTGTAGACCAATTTATTAACCCTATATCACATAGTCTAAACTAAACTAGATAGATCATCTTGCAACTTTTTCACCATAATCACTAACCTCTAAAAATTATTCCAATAATTAACATATATTATAATTAATTAATATTATCATAATGAAATTTTTTTCACCAATATAACATGCTCAAACCCTTAGATCCATCTTCTCATTTATGTTTGGGTTTTTCACTGTTTACACCATTAGGTCTATCTATGACTAGCTAACTTAAAAAACTAGTTTAACATATTTTAAAGGTGGAACCTATCTATAATCCTTCATATTCATGTATTATGAATCTCTATCTCCTTATTCCATCCATTTTATTTCCTTGACCAATGCAACTTTTGAGAGCTACAACTTCTTCATAAACAAACCCTTTCTTGTAGGGTCTTCTCACTCACCTAATAGCTCAATGCCACCTAGAAGTGATTGAGAGAGTACAATACAAGATAAAATATGTTTCTTGATATTTTCCATCCATTTTTAGATTATTTGAGAAACATCTTCGACTTCAAGTCCTTATTATGATTTTATGGAGGTTTGACATAGGTTTTGGTATTAACATGTTAACAATTGTTCACAAAGGATTTCCCCTTAGATACAAAACCAATGCCTATATATATTATCTATGACCCTTCACCATCTATCCTTAATATATAAATTTCCCATGTAAAGTTTACACATGTCAATGATCTATGAAATTCCTTCTCAATTTCGCCTACCTTCATTCTATGCACTTGAGAGACCTGAAACCCACTTTCCATGCCTTTTATTGTAAACCATGACCTCATGCTTCATGATCACTCTTCAAAAAACTTTAATTACCTATATAAATTCTCTCATTTACACATCCACCCTAAAATATGATCATCATTCCTAATTAGGCTAGGTAGGGCTAAATAATGGTCTAGGTGCAAACCAAGATTGAAGGACCTACCTTTAAAGAATCACTTTAAAACACCTATAAGTACATCCAAACCTTATTATCATGATCACACACCCTTAAAAACATCTCACATTCCTTAATTTAATCACCTCATCATGCCACCAGCTCATATCTTCACCATGCCATGACTAGGCTCAAGCTTCCATTACACTTGACACCTTGACATGTTTCTTCCATGTCATGACCTTAAAAAAACATCAAAAAAGTAGACATAAGACATCACAAGACACTCATATAATTGAACCATTCTCTTTTTTATGACAACAATCTTTCATAGCCTCATACAAACCTAAAACCACATGACCAAGCTTCATATGGATTGACATCTCTCTCAATGCTCATTGTCACATCACATACCTTTGTTCATTCATTTCACTATGCTTCCTTTGTAGACATTAGTTATATTCAAACATATTTCATGACTTGTACCTTCCATTCTCACAACACTCATGATAATTCTCATCCATGTAACACTCATTTCTCTCATGCACCTACTCTTTCATGTATTTTGACATATCATATACTACCATTTATCCTTAGTTACCTTTGGCATCAACCATCACAAAATGATTCTTGATATCACACACAATCAATCTTGACATGTTACACCTTTAACATCAACTTTGGCATCAATGACCTGTACTTTCATGCAACCATAATACATTAGTTATCTTCAAATTATCTATTGCCTTTAAATACTCTCTCACCTTCAAATTCTCTCTTGCCAACATCTTTCAATGATAACACTCTCTTTATACCACTACTATACTCAAGTACTTGACCAAATAGACCTTTGACATCAATGACCATTATGCCTTTATTTGATGCACCATTTTGACGTTAATGATAACAACATGCCAACATGGATTTCTAAATAAGTGGTGGGTTATGTGGGATGATGGGTAGGGTTTGAAGTTTGGTGAGATACTGGTAGGGAGGTAGAGTTTTATGGGATATTAGTAGTGAGATAGACTTTGATGGGCTATCAATAGTGAGGTAAAGACTTTTAGATTATGAATAAGGCTCAGATTATGGTGAGCTATTGATATGGAAGGAAATTCAAGAGCTATTGGTGAATGTACAAGGTCTGAAGGTTTATGGTAGGTAGGTCGAGTCTAAAAAGAGATTAGGAAAGTCATGAAGTCTAAAAATCCATTTGTATCGAGTAAGTTTTGATAGAATATTAGTTGGATGAAAATTCAATTAGCATAGGAAATAAATGTAAAAATTCCATAAAAAGTCAACTATGAGGAAAAAACCTTGATGATGTTAAAAACCTATAAACACAAAAATATGCAATATATATGACCTAAACCTAAAAAATAGTGGAATTAAAAAAAATGAGGGTTTGGGAGACTATTTTTTCCCTAAACAATAGTGGGATTAAGCACAAGAGCAAGAACATGAGTCTGGACTATTTTTCCCCTAAGCAATAGTGGAACTAAACAATAGTGGAATTAATCACAAGAGCAAGAGTCTAGAATATAAATGAGGTGATGTGGTGAAAATCAAGGGGAAAATGATTAAATAGTGGATGATAAAAACAACTACATGTATAGGCATCAACCATATTAATGGAATTGATAGATTCTAGGTAGTTATCAAGTTTTGATGGTTGTCAAATAGTTATTAGGTTTTGATGATTCCTAGGTACCTATCTAGTTCTGACTACTCTTTGGACACTTAACTAAGTGTTCTGACTTACCTACAAAAATTAAACTTTTATGATATTTGTCTCAACTCAACTTGATTAAAAATATTTGTACTTGGGGTATCCAAATTTCACCTAGACTCCAACTTAGGGATAAAAGGGGCATGAATGGAACTATGTGGTATAATGGTATTACATAATAAATTTGGATCTAAAATCCATCTACAATAATTGGTTCTATAATATTACTATACATAATATTATTCAATCTTAGCTATTCTTTTTAGAGATATTTTATGTCATAGTAGTAAATTAATAGTCTATATAGGGAGTTTTAATAGTCTTCATGGAAGGTAAAATGAATAATGGCATTGTGGCTATAAATATTATAAAATTTCTTGATTTGATTATTGTGAACAATTTTGGTTTGCATCAAATTATTGATTTTTTGCTTTCCATTATTCTTGGATTAACATTGGTAGCAAATCACTTTCTTAGTCATTTTTTTCTCCTTTCAATAATCCTCCATTTTTTAATTTCTAGCCAATAAACATTTCATTACAAATTTATTTTTTACTTTTCTCTCATTTTCTTTAATTGTACAACCTTCTACAAATATATATTCTAAGAGAATAGTATCTTAGTTAATTTTTTGTTAGCTTAAGGGAATTTTAGAAATATAAAAAAGGAATTAAATAGCTACGTGGCATTTTAATACATTTTGGTTGAATAAAATAATGCATAGAATGCATTTTGGTTGAAGTAAAGACCATGTTCTAGTTGTTTTAGACCTAAGTGTTTTCTATAAGGAGGCACTTGGAATGTGTTGGATATATTTAGCCTACTATTTTATTGGGATACATTGGTGATATTCTTCCATGGCTATGTCTTGGCATAGTGTGATATTTTTGCATAAATTTAGACCTGTAAATGTTTATTTTTACTCTTTCCTAAGTGCTTTGGATCAGTTTCATGTCATCTTATCTTCCTTGGATCTTAAAGTCAAAAATTTGGTTGGATTTCATGTTCCAGCTAATGTTGGGTTGCATTCCATTTGAATAAGAATAAATAACCTATTTTACATTCTTCACTAAGAAGATGACATTTTAAATGATGTATTTAATCAAATTCATACTTGTTACATGGACTTTATAGTGTCATGGAGCTCAACTAAGTTTTTTTTTCACTTTATGGTCTTTAATTTTAAAAGCACATATTTTTAGGAGGAATATTTTAATTATTTTTAGTTTTGAAAAAAGCATATAACTTGGAGGGTTATTAATTTTGACTTATTTAAAATAATAAATAAGTCATTTTTCAAACCAAAACATTACCAAAAGTAATTTCCTTCTTCAAATTTTTAAAAATAAATAAATTATGTAAACATAAATAAATTTTAGAATTTTGTATTAATGGTGCCTATGGTTCACGCTTACGAATAATGTTATCATAATTGAACTACCAAACTTATAACATAATATAGTTATAATAATTCCATTTGAAGCATCATCCATATAAATCACTGAGGATAAATAAATAAAACAATAATTTTACCATACCATTAATTACCCATTCATGACTAACACTAGAATTAAATGATGAAAGTAATAATACTCTAAGTATATAACGTTATTACACTCATGTACAAGGAATTCTCTCTAAGTAGGTGTTGTATATAGAGAGAATGTTTTCATAGACAACCTAGGAATTATGTGTCATTATTCTCTCACATGATTTAACATCTCTTTCACATACTACCAAATATATGAAAATGAAAATATTCATCCATGTTCCATATGATATATAGGAAGGGTGATCATATAGAGAGGTTTTGTATATTGGTCAGGTGCCATATAAAAGCATGAAAACTTTTAGAATGAAAAATAACCAATCCATCTCACATGCACTCAATCAAAACCATTGTTGGGGCAACACTAACTAGGAAAGACACCTTGATATAATAGTCAAGACAGGTGGAGAATAAAAGTCTTGTGTTTTGATATATTTAATGGGGATGCACAACATGTTGAACCTAATGAAGTAAAGGAGATACCATCCTGAAAGCACATGAATTCAAAATAATTAACCTTGATGAAGGAAATAGTTGATGGTGATATTTTTCATCACATATAAGGTAAAAAAAATCCTTGAAAATCACTTCTCAAATTGAAGGACTTGTATGATTTTAACTCAGAATTAGAGTTCATACAATTGTAGTTGAAATTGTTCAAACTTGAGTTGAATAATGGTGATGTAATGAGTATGGTTTTATAAATCCATGCTATCAAACACAATGTTGATGTTTCTAGTGTAAATATTTATGTATACATGACTGCCTTCATAAAACCTCTTCTCCCTAAATACTCAACCTAATTGGAGTCTTTGTAAGCAAGAAATTTGTTAAATACTCTCTTTTTTATCAATAATTTGAGAAGATGGCCAAGAGAGAAAAATCATTTATAAGAAAGACTAGGTCCATTAAATAAACCATTTTCTATGCTAATAAAAATGGAAATTATTCCAAGAATGAAAAAAATTATAGATTCAAAGGGAAAAACAAAGGGTGAGGTGGAAAATATGACAAAAACAATAGCCAACATCAAGAAAATAAATTCGAAAGAAAACATTTATTTTTCAAATGTTATGGAAAAAAAGGAGTCATGAGACCTATGAATGAAAAAAATCATTGGGAAAAATTAAAGCCTATTATAAATTAAAAGAAGAAAATGAAAATAAGAAAAAATCAAAACTAGATTTAGTTCAATTTTCAAGTGAATTTGTTATTTCTATCTCAAATGAAGCAAACAATGCCTTAGTGAGTTCAACTTGGGCTAATGTTTGGACCCTAGACACTGATGCCATACAACATATGACTTTATGAATGGAATTATTTGAGGATTTTCATGAAAAAATTATGGTTAGTATATTTGGCAAATAAAACAAGCCTAAAATCTCAAGGCAAAGGCTCAATTGAACTCAAGTCACCATGGCTTCTAGACTTCAATCTCTATGAGGTGTTATACCTTTCTAAATTGAAAATAAAATTATTGTCTCTAATATTCATTAAAAAAAGGGTCATTCCATATATATATATGATGGACAGGTGGTGATTATAAAAAATATGATGATACAATTATTTTAACTAGATTTGAGGAAGTAATATTGCTAAAACTCAGGGATGAACACTTAGTTTTGAAAAAATTTGCTCATATCGATAAAGAAGGATTTCCAAAAATCCTTATCTAGCATGCCATATTTTGGCATAGTCACTATGAAAACATTCAAATATTGAAAAATAATGGCATTGTAAGCTTTCCAACACTGCCTAAAAATATTAAAAAGTGTAAATCCTACATATTGGCCAAACACAAAAGGGAACCATTTAAAAGGTTAGAATGGAAAGATGAAAAGCAATTGGAGTTGCCTCACTCTAATTTATGTTCTCTTCCAATTATTTCTACTGGTGGCCATATGTAATTCATGATTTTCATTGATCAATATAGCAGGATGACTTGGATCTTTTTTTTTAATAAAAAATCATAAGCCTTCAAAAGTTTTCAAAAAATTTAAACAATGATTGAAAATAAAGCTTAATATTTCATTGGGACACTCATGACTAAAAATTGTGTTGAATCTAGGTCAAATGTGTTTGAAATATATCTCAAGAAAAATGGGACCAAAAATCATCTCATAGTCCCTTACACTCTTCAATAAATTGGAGTAGTTGAGTGGATGAACATAATTGTGATGAACATGGTTCGATGAATGTTCTATTGCATAATATTAAATTTGAATTTATAGGTAGAAGTAGCTCAAACAATAGTGTATCTCCATAATAAGTCACCATTAAAGTCAAGCCTCTATATGAATTTTGGTGTGGTCATATCCCTTCAATGAAATACCTTGAGATTTTCGGATCCACTTACTGCACATTTATTCCAAAGGCGAAAATGAATAAAATGGATCACATGAGTCAAAATTCATCCTTTTGGGATACTCAAAATCCTCAAATGCTTGTAAACTATTTGATGAGAAAAATAATAATTTTTTTGTTGCAACAATTTTTTTATTTTTTGAAACTATAAAGGACATTGCAAGTATTATCTAGCAATTGAATCAACTTGAGAATTATGCTAAATTTTATGTTTCCAAGGAGATTGATATAAAGGTTCCAAATAGTGAGGTGGAAACCTATAATTGGGGAATAAATGAATCTCTATTGACTCATGTGATTAAAAATGACATTCCCTCTGTGGAAGAAAGTGAAACATCATTAAAGTATGGTTTGATGTCAAAAATAAAAGATCTTTAAATCAATAAAATGATGTATTAGTGATTTCAAAAGACACTTTGAAAAATGTACCAAAATGAAACAAATATTGAAATATTTCAGACCTAATTAGGTTGAAAAATAAGCACTCGATGTGCACATACAACTACACAATAATCATACAAGTTCTAAGATGAATATAAGGATAAGATAAAAAAATATTACCTTGGAAGACCCTTTAGAAGTAAAAGTTAATGTTGATTTTGAATTTTAACCTACTTCCTTCAAACAAGATGAAAATTTGGATGCATGGAGACTAAAAATAAAGAGTGAGTATGATACATTGGTCAAAATTGGAACTTGGGAATTGGTTTATCCTCCAATCAATTGTTAACCCATTGGTTACAAGTGGGTACTT
Organism: Torreya grandis; assembly: GCA_037957365.1. Classification (NCBI taxonomy): domain Eukaryota; kingdom Viridiplantae; phylum Streptophyta; class Pinopsida; order Cupressales; family Taxaceae; genus Torreya; species Torreya grandis. The sequence continues at coordinate 1,089,516 of JARHVA010004897.1, read as the reverse complement.
TAAAACAAATACAAATAAAATGGCTCACTTGAAAAACATAAAGGGATTTTCTCAAAAATAAGGAATAAATTACAATGAAACCTTTGCACCAAAATTAAAATAGAAAATCAATCAATTTTCTTTGGTTTTACTAACTCAAAATAAATGGAAAATTAACCAAATAGATGAAAAAAATTAAATTTAAATGGTGATCTCAACTAAATAGTATACATGACTCAACCATAAGGTTTTACAGTAGATAACCAAGACAACAAAGTGTGAAAGCTAGAAATATCACTGCATAGTTTAAAACAATCTTCAATAACATGGTACAAACAACTCATTGAACACCTCATGAACATGAATTTCAAAAAAAAAATAGATTGAATATGTAAATATTTTTATAAAAATAGTTGCATTTATAGTGGTGTATTTAGATGATATGCTCATCATAGGAAATAATAAGAGATACACTATAAAATCAAATTAGATTTAATGAAAGGCTTTGAAATGACAAATATGGGTTATCTTCATTTCTATTTGGGTATTGAATTGATTAAAAAACAAAGTATATCTTCATCATTGAGAAAAAATAAATTGGAGAAATATTGAAAAAATTTATAATGATAGATTATAAGCCTCTTAATAGGCCCAATGGACAAAATATGAAATTAACATTAAAAGATAATACAAATGTGGAAATTTGAATAGTATTCATGGAAGGTGAAAGAATATCCATATTATGGCTATAAGTATTTTAATTTTTCTTTATTTGATTAATGTAAATACAATTTTATTTTACACCAAATTATTAATTTTTATCATCTCATTATTTTTGTCATGACAAATTCAAAGTTCTACTTTGCATACGAACCATTTTTTGGGTTTCAACTTTACATAGGAGAATATTTTAATGTTACAAATTTACATACAAACTTATTTAGAGGTTAAATATTTACATACAAACCTTTCTTGAGGTTCGACAAAAAGAATTACAATGATATTTAGAGTAGTGAAGTTTAAGGTTTCTATAGTTCTAAAATTATGGCATTCATCCATATCTAATGGAGGATGATGTATTAACACTCCTAAACACATGGTTTCAATTATTGCATGTCATTCCTAGATAACCATCCCATTACATTTTAAAAATGAGTTCAAAAAGTGGTAGCTTAGCTCACATACCTTCAAGTGTGTTTGTTCCTTGCATTTCCAAATAATTAAATTATCTATGTTATTTCATATTTTTTAATCATAATTAGACATTGATATATACATATTTCCTTATAGGTTTTGCATGGAATAAGCTAGACATTTTGGGCATTCCTATCAACACCAAATGTGATTAACCATGAGTTACTAAATTTACTTTTTATTTTATTAATCTAAAAATAATAATATTAAACTTAAACATGAGAATTTGTAGACTCCTAAATTTGATATTATACACTTAGAAATAATTTTTTTGGCACAAATCCCAAATTTCAGCACCCCAACTTAAAACTTTCAAATGGTACAAATTATATCATATGATGGTTTCACACTATAAGATTCAAAAATACATTATTAGGGGCCAACTTATTTGAACAATTAATGGTAATTTACTGTTTTAATATGATGGAAGGTCATATGTGATTATATTTGAATTGATTTTAGATTAGCATTTTCATTAATCATTTAAGTAAACAAAAAATCCAATAGAATTTTTGATCAATTTTACATGTATAATGTTACATCCTTGTAATAGTGAAGTTTGTAATAGGTACCTAAGAACAGTCATAAGAAAGTCATAAGTATTGTAAATTAGTGATAGTAATACAATTTTGTAGTGGCACTAACATAGATCAATAATTTCAAATGAAAATTTAGGATTGATGTTTGTCATTTCTTTTGTTTTGAGACACCTTTCATATTTTTTTGGAATATGGTCATTATTATAATCTTTCTACTATTATAATAGTGTGACCCTAAATATAAAATAATCCTAGGCATTACTCTTGAAATAAAAATAATATAATTTGGAAATGAAATGGTTGTAGTGTTTATAACTTGTTAGATTGACACTAATATTTTAATTTCATTACTAGTATGTGTGGTCAAAGTTCAAAGTTGTTTCAATTTGGTTCATTACCTTTGATTCAAAGGTTTATAGTGATAATTCTTGGCCAATTTTTTTTTTTTCTTTTTTTTGATAACTTTCAAATATAACACATTAACAAGGTTCTTGGTGATTTTAAATTTGAATGTGATTACCTTTTGCTATGTTGGTATTTTATTTCATTGACAATAATGGATTGAGCATAGTATTTAATAACACATTGATATATTGTGATTACCATGGTAATAAAATATAACATGACATATTTGGTGTTTTTTTATTTGTATAGGGACACATAAAATTTTATTCTAAGGTATGCTAGATTGAGTGTTATTTAGTACCTGATTTTGGGTCATTCAACATTTAATGCTTCAACCATGCTTTGTATTTTAAAATGGTCAATTAGTGATTTAATTGGAAGACAATGTAAGGAATTTGGTAGATTTGTTAACTTAGTATCTTTTTAAAAACTCAAAATTGACTTGGAATGTGCCTAAGGCATATGTTAAAGTTGAAATATTAGCCAACTCAGTTTCATGTTACTCTACTTGCCAACTTTGGAGGACATGTTGCATGTCAGTGCCTTGAATGCCACACACTGTAATGGAATGCAGAGGTGGTGTATGGACTTAAGAAAAATAGTTACATTCCCTCTCATTTGAATTTTCACTATCAATATTTGTATGAAATCCAGCCTCTATAACTTTACATTTCATTTTGATCTTTTAAGCAAGCCATACAAGAAGACTGCTACATAATTACAGCCATAGAGAATTAATTTTAAAATCTCATCAAAGTTTGAGATATAAGTATGCTATGCTTTGTGTTTTAATATCCATTAAGCATATTTGTTGATAATTCATAATCCAATAATGATAAATGATATAGGTAGACAGACACATTTGGTATATGTTACATTTTGAAAACAATCTAGAGTATTCATGCATGTTATAGGTTTCTTTCAACACTTCAATTTTTTGTTTGATTTAAAGCCTATGGGTTCATATTTTTCATGGTAAGTAAGATCATTGATATGCACTATGAGGAATATAAAACAACAACACAATAATTTATTTATTTATATGTATATTGAGGTGCAGGTTGTTGTAGGTTTAGGGGAGATCTACTTGAAGTACATTTGTGTACTTGTAGAGTGCATGGAGCACTTGTGGAGTGTGTGGAGCATAGGTATAAGGTGAACACCAACTCAGTGTGTGAGTTGGGTGTTGGGACCTAAGAGAGAGAGCTTTGAGGAGAGAGTTACTGTTCACTTGAGGTGTGGGAAGCCTCTAAAGAGGTGGTGTGGAAGAAGTGGCATCTTCTTTATTGTATTCTTTTTTGTAAGAGTTTTAATACAAGTTGTGTATTGTTTCTCATATCTTGTGTTATTTTTGGATTCTAGTTACTTGTTGATTCTGGTATGGCATTCCGCATTTAAATTGCTTGGATTTGGTATGTGTGCTTCTGGGGTTTCATATTCCCAACATATAGTAATTAATTTAAGGGATTTTATTAAAAATAATGATATACATGAAGGTTATTTTGACTTTATTTATTGATGTATGCATTCATATGGCTACATGTAAAAGGTTTCAATGGTATTTAAGTTTATAGTTTGTTTATTTTTGATATATCAATATGATATTAAAGTGAAGGTGCTATAATGATTTTATAGGGATTTTTTATTTGGTTATCTATCCAAATGACTATATGAATACCTTTCTTTGATGGGTTTCCATTTTTATCTCAAAATTAGAAACAAAAAATCATTTTGGTTTACATTCCATTCTTGGATTTTAGTTTTGAATGTTTGAGAATATATGTAGTGGGTTTTATATTATTCAATATTAGTTTTAGATAAGATGTTTTGTCTTGATATTTTAATAACTTTTTGTTCATCCCACTAATAGTGTTGCCAATGCATATAAATTTTCTTAATGAATTTACAAGCTTACCTTTTGAATTCAAACTTGATAATGAGTTGATATTTTTAATAAGGTGTTTTGGGTATGGATTCATGGATATGTGAATACATGCATATGATTTTTTGAAATTTTAACTTATAATCATTTATTATATTTACTTATATTATATATTTGATGCTTTTGAAGTGATAATCTTTAGATGCATACACAGACTTGATATTGAGAAAAACATGTTGATTTTGTCATGCATGAAATGGTTCTTCTCTTTGTTTCTTTTTCAAAAGCTCAAAGGATTTTGAAAATTATGATAAGTTTCAAAACAATGAAAATAGAATTTGGTTAAAATTTTAGGGTTTCATTATAGTGTTATTATGGATGATGGTCATTTTGAATAAAAATAATATTTTTTTGTTGACTACTTTGCATTTCAGACTCATTATGGAGTCAATTTTTCAATTTGGTATAGGTTTAATGTTGTATTTAGTTTTCATTTTCAAACCCTAATTTCATTATAACAAATCACAACTTGTATTATGATTATATTTTGTTCAAAGAGATAGATGCAATAATATTTAAAATTTGGTAAGGCAATACAAAATGATTTGAGTTTATGGTGAGATCTGTATAGTTGTATGCATATTAAATTTTGTGTATGGTTTTAAGGTGATGTTTGTTTTTGTGGAAATGTTCAAATCTCATTTTTGTCTTTGTCATCAAGACAATTTTTTAGATGAGCATTTTTTATTGGTTGCATTTGTAATAATTTAAGTTCAAAATTAAAATGTGGCATGTGATTTTAGTTTGATAATATTTTGAGATTAATTTGTCAATTTAAATATTCACTTCCATAATTTGTGCTAGTTTGAGATATTTTTAATTATATTAAGTTTCTCATTTGAACTTTATTTTCAAATTTAAAAACATGTTTGGTTAGAGTCAAGGTTCGAAAGCACATATAGAAATGTCTACGATAGGGGAAATTAGTGGTAAAATAGTTAAACCCCACCTCAATATAATTACCAAGACAGACCCTTGTGGCATCTAAAGGTACATTTCCAAGACCTTTTAATCATGGAACTATATTTTATTTACACTTTGAAGTTAATGATCCTGATTTTTGGGATGTTTTTAATTCTCTTCCACATGTTTCTTTGTTATTTTGTGGTAATAACTTCTATAGAGGTATGAAACAAGGTAATTTATAATATCATTCTTTTATACATGGTTTACCAAGTGATTTTTCTCAAGATATGCACAATATTCATAATACAGTGCCCTATTTTGATCATATTCCTCATAATTCTGATTTATTTCTTGAGATCAATCTTAATATAACCAATACTGCTCTTTTGATTGCCCTTGATTTTGTATAAGCTACCCATGATATTTTGAGTTCATCTAGCCCAACATGCATTTTTAACTATTTACCCCAACCTTTGTTGACTCATGATGAATAAAGTCAAGCTTTAGGCTGACAATGAGTCATATTAATAATGTAATTGAGTTTTTAGCTTCACCTCTCGAGTACACAAAGTATTAGATTGATAGCAGAACATATTTGATTGATCTAATTTTAGATGAGGATGATTCAAAGAAGGATTGATTGAAATATTTGTAACTTTTTATTTTTAATATTGTTTATTGGTTTCAATTTGTAGACTTGGAAGTTTATTTGAGATGATTAATATATTATTCATTTAGCAATAGTATTTTCAAAATTTATTGCATATAATTTTAATTAATTGATTATGTCAGTATATTCTTTTAGTTTACAATATTTTGTGATATGATTATAAGTTTCGATGGATTTTTGGTATATTCATCATATTATTATGGTTGGGTTTTTTTCATATTAATATGGTCATGTTATATTCTTTAAACAATGGAAAATGATTAAATGCAAAATATGGATTAAATCATTAAACACACTCAAAATGATCATTTAATTAAATAAATAAATTTTTAGAGATTTATTAAGTTTTTTTAAATAAGTCCCCCACCCATTTTAAATATTTATTTGGTATTTATTTTAAAATATTATTTCTTGAGTCTCATGAACTTTTTTTTTTTTTAAAGTTCAAGTTACGAACTTTGTAAAGTTATAAAGTAGTTAAATTTTATTGAATTTAGTTAATTTTAATAATTAAATTAACTAAAGTTAGTTGTAACTTAAATTAAGACTACATCAAGGAGAAACGTTTTATAAGGAGACTTGAAGGACATTACAAAATAAGAAAACATACACAGGTACAAGAGCTCTTAGATTATAAGTTCATACTGCACTTATTTTCATGAAATATCTTTGAGATTTAACATCACTTGCATGAAGACCAAACAACACATTCTTCGATGATGAAGTGACCTGCTTTATATATGTAGGTTGTTTATTTTATAAACTAATTATTTGAATTTGATTAGGTATTAAATCATTTGATTATATAAATATGCAGTCATATGTGTAGAAATCATTTGTACTTCACTTGAAAAATGATGAATACATCTTATTTCTTATGATAGATTATTGGGTTTTCATTAAATAGTGATTTCTCTTCTCAAAGTCATTTTTAAACAATTTCAATAAATAAATTTCTCAAATAAATCTTTCATTTAATTATATTTTGAGTCGATGCTTTCTTAAATAGTTATATTTTCTTTTTCTTTTTAATTTTAATTATATTTTTGTTATCTTCTTGTTTTCTATTTTTTTAAGATTAGTATTTATTTTAATATTTCTATTCATTAGTCTATAATTTAATTTTTCATTTAATCTATTCAGACTAAATAGTAAGCTTTAACTTAGTTTATTTTACTTAGTTTTTGACTTATTAGGTTAATATCTTCTTTTTACTTATCTTCTTGTAACTAGCTTTCCTAGTTTTTTTGATCTACTGTAGCTATGTTAGTTTACTAATTATATTGATCATAGTTTATTTCTCTTTATTGATTTTTATATTCATTTATTTTTCCTTTATTTTATTTCTTTTCTTTTCTTATGGTTTATCTTAATGTTGAATAAAGTCAATATACATTGATTTGAAACAATACTAATATGAATCAAATGTCTTTCCTTCAAGAGAATTCCTTTTCTCATAGGCTATATTCTATTGGATATTATAGATAACATATTTTAATCTTATTATAGATTGATAATACATTGAAGTAGTTATTGATTTTTTTAATGATTAATTTTGATCTAAATTTATGTTGAATTTATCTATTCCCATAACTATAAAATAGCGTTTGCACACCTTAAGACTAATATTTAGCCCACAGGTCCCTATGATTAAACTAGGATGATTCCATATTGACTTTCATGATAGGTATATGGGTTGATTAATTGACATGATAATTTCCACTGTCAACAGAGTCTATGGAAAGTATTTGTAAAAAAAAATCATATCATCAACTTAAAAGAGGTATAGTTGATAATAAATTGTATGGTGTAGGTTTAATCATAAATCAAAGATAAATTAAATCCTCCTATATATAATAGTTAGAATAGTTATTGACTTAATCTAAATTTTCATAAATAATAAACATTTAACAATCACATAGATTAATTTTATTAATTGAAATGAAGCATGTATACCATAAAGCTAAGAAAAGAACATGAATAAAGAACTTGTGGACTTTCCTAAGAATTGGGTAGTTATTATTAATGTTGGCAAGATCCTCCTCTCTTAAGAGGCCAAAATACTAACTATAAATAAGCCCAAAAGGCAAAGTCACAAAAACTCAATACAAAGACCATATAAATAAAATATTACTTAGAACATATCCAAGTTGATGTGCTTTTAGAAAGATTTAAAAATTATCAATATTGACTAAGAGTTTATAAAACAATTGGGGATCTTGTTGTATTAGGTGTTAATGAAGTACTTGGAGTTGAAGAACTAATTTTTTCTATAGTCTTAGGTGAACCTAACTATTCATTCCTTATAGAAAGTGATACAATAAATAACATTTTTTCAACTTTTATTATGTCCACTATGGGTGGCCTTAATAGCAATTTTGATTTCCTTAATATCACTTCATTATTACCCAATGACGTATGCAAAACTTCTTTAACCAAAGTTTCCCTTTAAATATTTTCTTTAGCATATATGATTAATTAAATCACTTCACTAATACTTACCTAATTTTAATATAAGATCTTTTGTTTAAGGATTGTCATGAAAGGGATAAACTAGGTAATGAATTGTGTGTATGGTATCAATTATCCATTGGGAATTAAAATTATATTTATCTCCACTTTTTTAAATAATTCCACTTGTAGAATTATCATAGTTTATAAATATTGAATAAAATTCACCATCCCACTCCTGAAAAGACACTTTAATATTAATATCTCAGGTCTGTACTAAATTAATATCTACCAAATTTATGTTTGCAAGGTTAGCACACTAGTCTTAATTGATGGATTTGGCTAGAGTGGGCAATCTAAGTTATAACTATACCAAATTATCATGGTATGATTAAATATTTTGACTTAGAATCATGGCCATATCTCTAACCTCACAAATAGTGACCAAAAAGTTATACAGTGATTCCCAGGCCTTTTTTACGTCAAAAGCAATATTGTTAGGAACTATGACCCATGTTTGAGCTTTTGATTGGTGCATTTACTGAGCCACTCCTTGAACAAGAGTCTTTGTGACCTACTTAGTATCTAAAATTACTTACATGTGGTCCTCTTTGAAATTTGGGACTTTATTTTCCCTTGTTTTCTTTCCTTTGGCTAAAGAGAACAACTTATTTTTTGTCTCATGGGATGTAGGGATAACAATGTTTGTTTGACAAATTTGTAATGTAACACATTGATAAGGGTCTTGGTGAGTTGAAATATAAATGTGATTACCTTTAGCTAAGTTGGCATTTTATTGCATAGATAGTAATGGATTGAGCATAGTATTTAGTAACACATTAATATATTGTGAATGTCATGCTAATAAAGTATAACTTGATGTATTTGGAAATTTTTTTGATGCATATGGACACTTAAAATTTTAATCAAAAGTATGCTATATTGAGTGTTATTTATTACTTGATTTTAGGTCATTCAAAATTTAATTCCTCAACTGTGTTTTGTAATTTAAAATGGTTAATTAGTGGTTTAGATGGTAGACATGGTAAGGAATTTAGTAGCTCTACTAACTTAGTCTCTTTATAAGCACTCACCATCTACTTGGAATGCGACTAAAGCATATGTTAAATTTGAAATCTTATCCAAATCAGTTTCATGTTGATCTACTTATAAATTTGGCATACTCATTAGATGTCATTGATTTGAATGCCACATACATTAAATGTGTGTTTGATGTATGGGGTTAATAAAAATTAGTTGCATTCCCTCTCATTTGCATTTAGTTTGTCAAGATTTTCAATAAATATAACCTCTATAAATTTTCCTTTCATTTTGATCTTTTAATCATGCCATACAAGGAGATTATTACATAACCAGAGCCCTAGAGATTTAGTTTGAAAATATCATTGAATCTTAAGGTACATTTATTCTTTATGATTTTATATCCATTAAGTTGTTTGTTGATAATGCATAAACCAAGAATTATAAACGATACATGAATACATGTCTGACATGTGTTGTAATTTGAAAAGCATTATAGGTATTCATACATGTCATAGTTTTCTTCCAACACTTCAATTTGTTGTTTGATTTGAACCCTATGAGTTCATAGTCTTCATCCAATATGAAGAATGTCAAAATAATTTATTGAGTTGTATGTAATTGGATTTATTTTAAGGGATTTAAATAAAAACAATGATACACCTGAAGGTCATTTTGGCTTTCTTTATTGTTTTCTACATTTCTATGGCTGAATACAAAAGGTTAAAATGGTATTTAAGTTAATAATTTCTTTATTTTTGATATATCCATCTGAAATTAAGTGAAGGTGTTATATTATTTTTAGATGGATTTTTTTATTTGTTTATTTGTCCAAAGGACTATATGCAGACCTTTATTTGATGGGTTTCTATTTTTATATTCAAAACTTAAAATAGAAAATCATTTTGGTTTACATTCCATTCTTGGATTTTAGTTTTGAATGTTTGAGAATACATGTAGTGGATTTTACATTATTTAGTATTGGTTTTAGATAATATGTTTTGGTTGATTTTTTAATATCAGTTTGTTCATCCAAGTGACAGTGTTACCAATGCATAAAATTTTATTTGATGGATTGACAAGCTTATCTTTTGAATTCAAACTTGATAGTGAGTTGATAATTTTAATAAGTTTGCATGGTGTTTTGGGTATAGATTCATGAATATGGGAAAACATGCATATGATTTTGTGACATTTGTACTTGAAATCATTCATTTTGTTAACTGAGATAATATATTTAATGATTTTGAAGAGATAACATTCATATGTATACACATGATTAATAATGAGAAAAGTATGTTGATTTTGTCATGCACAAAATGGTTCTTCTCTCTATTTAATTTTTAAAAACTCAAAGTATTTTTGAAATTTTTGATAAGTTTTAAAACAATGAAAAGAGAATTTGGTAAAAATTTTAGGGTTTTATTATAGTGTTATTATGGATGATGATCATTTTTAATAAAAATGGTTTTTTTATTGATTGTATACTTGTGAAACTCATTATGGACTCAGATTTTCATTTTGGTATAAGTTGAATGTTGTATTAGGATTTAATTTTGAAAACCTAAATACATTTAAATAAATCAAAACTTGGTTTGTGATTATATTTTGTTCAAAGAGATAGATGCAAGAATATATGAAAGTTGACAAGGCAATACAAAACTATTTGAGTTTATGGTGAGATCTATATAGTTGTATACATATTGTAGTTGGTATATGGTTTGATGGTGATATTTATTTTGTGGAAATGTTTGAAATCTCATTTTTGTATTTGTGATAAATAATAAAAATAGATAATCATATTTTATTAGATGCATTCATCATAGTTTAAATTCAAAATTAAAATGCAGCACATGATTTTTGTTTAATTATCTTTTGAGATTAATTCATCGCTTTCAATATTCAATTTCATTATTTGTGCTAGTTTGAGAGATATTTTAATTATTTTAAATTTATCATTTGAACTTAATTTTCAAATACAAAAAGATGTACAGTTGGATTTTCAAGGTTCACAAATCATCGATATAAATTTCTAAGATAGGGGAAATTAGCTACAAAATATTCAGACCTTGCCTTAGAGTAATTACCAAAGTATACCCTTTTGGGGTCAAAAAGTTTCTAATGTATTTTCCTGATCTTTTAATCATATAAATAGATTTTATTTAAACTTTGATGAAAATGATCCTGATTTTTTGGATGTTCTTAACTATCTTCCACGTGCTTCTTTATCCTTTTGTGGTAACAAATTCCATAGAGGTATGTGACAAGACAATTTTTGATCTCATCCTTTTAATAGTGGTTCACCAAGAAATTTTTTAAAGAGATGCACAGTATTCATAATGAAATGCCCAATGTTAATCTTATTTCTCATAATTATGATTTTTTTTCCTAATCAATCTTAATGTAGCCAATAATTATCTTTTAATTTCTCCTAATTTTGTATAGGTTACCCATGATATTATTACTTCATCTAGCCAAAAATACATTAATAACTCTTGGCCCTAACCTATGGTGACTCATGTGATGAGTAAATTTAATACTGAGGTTGATAATGAGTCTGGTGGCACTAATGTGATTGACTTTATATCTTCACCTCTTGAATACATAGAGTATTAGATAGATAGAGGAGAACCTTTGATTCATCTAATTTTAGATGAGGATGATTCAGAGGAATGATTGAGATATTTATGAATTTTTATTTTCAATATTTCTTATGGTATCACTTTTTAGACTTGGTAGTTTATTTGAGATTTTAAAAAAAATCATTCAGTGGTACTATTTCTAGAATTTTACTAGATATAGTTCTGAGTAATTGATTATGTCAATGTGTTTCTTTTAGTTTGCATTATTTTTGTAATGTGATTATAAGTTTCAATATATTTTTGGTATATTCATCATATTACTATGGTCATGTTATATTTTTGAATTTTAATAGAAAATGATTATATGCAAAAATGGAATAAATCATTAGTCATACTCATAATGATCATATAATTACATAAACAACTTACTAGTGATTTGTTAAGTTATTTTTAACAAGGGCCTCCACTCATTATAAATATTTGTTTGGTATTTATTTTAAAATATTATTTCTTGAGTCTCATGAACTTATTATTTAATAAAGTTAAAATTATGAATTTTATGAAGTTACAAAGTAGTTATACTTTTATTAAAGTTAGTTAACTTTACTAATTAAATTAACTAAAGTTAGTTGTAACTTAAAGTATAAATAACTCAAATATAAAATATTTATAAGAAGACTTGAAGGACATTTAAAAAGGGAGAAAACATTCACATGTCCAAGATCTCTTTGATTACAAGTTGATATTATACTTCTCTCTGTGAAATATCTTTGAGATTGAACATCACTTGCAAGAATATCAAACAACACATTCTTTGATGGTGAAGTGAACTACTTGATATACGCATGTATATCTAGGTTCCTTATTTATTTTATAAATTGATTATTTGAAGTTAATCAAGTATTAACTCATTTGATGATTATAGAAATATGTAGTCATGTGTGCAAAAATTATTTGTACTTCACCTAAAAATGATGATTACATCATATTTCTTACAACATATTGTTGGGTTTTCATTGTATAGTGATTTCTCTTTTCAAAGTCATTTTTAAATAGTTTGAATATACAATTTTATCAAATAAATATTTCATTTGATTATACTTTGAGTCGACTCTTTCTTAAATAGTTATCTTTTCATCTACTTTTTTTTTTTAGTTATATTTTTGTTATTTTATATTTTTCTTAAGATTAGTCTTTATTTTAATATTTCTTTTCGTTAATCTAGTATTTAATCTTTTATATAATCTATTTAGAGATACTTAGAACACATCCAATTTGATGTATTTTGAAAAAGATTTCAAAATTATCAAAATTGATTGGGATTTTTTTTAAACAACTAGGGATCTTGTGGTATTATGTGCTAATGAAGTACTTAGAGTTGAAGAACTACTTAAACCTACAGTCCCAGGTGGACCTAACTATTCACTCCTTATAGAACGTAATACAACAAATAAAAAAATTTCAACTTTGATTGTGTCAGGATCCCCTGCTCTTGAAGAGCACAGTTGATTACCTTTATATAAGCAACTAAACACGGAATTTAACCAAAAGTAACAAGTAACAAGAAATTCAAAATAACACAGAATATGAGAGACAATACCCAATTATATTAATACTCTTCCAAAAGGAAATACAACAAAGAAGATGCCACAATCTTCTTCACACTCCTTTAGGGCTCCCACACTTCTAGGGCATAAATAGTAAGTCTCTTCAAGAGTTCTCTCTCTCAATCACGGTCACAAAAAATAACTCAAAAATAGAATTTTTATTCACCTCCACCAGTCAGTATCACTACTGCTAGTACCACTGAGTATACACACATACTCAAGTCTGAGTGCACAACACACTCCAAGTAGATCTCCCATGAACTTGCAACAACCTGTAAATCAAACCAATCTTACTTACACATGTAGATCTCCTCCCTGATCTTGCAACAACCTATAAATCAACCTGATCTTACACACCATGGAAGAACCTTTGTGATTCCACCATCAAAAGAACTCTTCTAGTTCTACACACCATCACCCCTTTGGATCTTCTAGCAGATCTTGCTCTCCCACAAATCTACCTGATCATACACACTTGGCACTATGGCACTATGAGGAGCTAACCTTGCTCTCTTCCCTCTAAAGGAGCTAACCTTGCTCTCTCTATCTAACACACTTTACAATATAGCCCATGAGTCTATTATATAGATCCCATGCAAACAATAATTAGACATCTAATTACAATAATTAGAACCGCAGCTCCAAGACTAAAATTAGTCTTTACATGCAAATTGGCCATTCAAAAAACTAACTGTTCATGAAAAAAATAGTTCTGGAATGCACAGGCAATTGATGTCGGTCCCTATCTGTCTGGAGGTGACTGACATTAGCTGACTCCTAACCGATGTCAGTTGCTACCTGTCCACCACTGACCGACGTCGGTTGGCCTGATCAACACCGGTGACTGTGACACTTAGCAACCTCCATGTTTGCATCTAGGTGAAGCTTTTAGCTCCACAACCTAATAATCTCCCACTTGGAGATAAATAGCTACACCTGTACCTGTACCTATACTTTGTCTAAATTGTTTCCTGGCTTGTATCCCTCTTCAAGATCAATCTTGAAGACCAACCACCACAAAACTTGTGATGCTCCTCCTGTCATCCAAGTAACCTGCCACATCCAAACCTACATACCCATGTAGAGAAGTCCCTGACCTTACATAGCATGAATCCCTATTGTTGGTCTCTCTCAGATACCTGAGAATCCACTGAACTACTTTCCGGTGCTTCTTTCTTGAATTGGCTATGAACTTGCTAATAACACCCACTACTGGGGCAATAATAGGTCTAATACATATATATTCAACCTCATCATGTTAATTGGGACCCTATTCTATGAACTGTCCATCCATAGGTGTGCAAACCGGTTCTACATCCTGCATCTTGAACCTCACCACTATCTTATCCACACAATCATCTGGAGACAAAATCAACCTGTGACCTTCCATGTCTCTAGAAAAACTCATGCCAAAGAATTTTGCTACTCCAAAATTCTTCATGACATACCACTAGACTAACTTTACCTTTAGCTCAGCAAAACCCTGCATGTGTGACCCCACTACATACAGTAACAAGATAATGTTGCAATCATTATCCAACCTGGTAAAGTAAACACAATGGTTACAATGACATTGACTAAAGCCATGCTTTGTCATACCCCTGTCAAACCTGTACCACTATCTTACAGCTTGCTCAAGACCATATACCCTAGCCTTTCATCTCACATGTCCATTCTCTCTCTTCTTTAACCAAGGAATCCATTCATCTTTTAGTACTTTCATTCTGACTGGCAACTCTACCAAATCTCCCATTTAATTTTGCATCCAAGGAATCATATTCCTCATTCATGTCATGCTCCCATTATTTCTTGGATCCTACCTGCTCTGTAGTGAGCAACAAGTATAAAGAAGGGGAATAATGAATTTGAGGCTTACTTACCCTTTTAGTCCTCTGTATGGGCATTTGAGACTCCTTGACAGCTTGCTATCTGCCCAAAATCCATTTCCTAGTTGACCCTGGTCTGCACCCAACTGATGTCAAATCCACCTGATCATCAATGCTGGTTCCCTGACTGACATCAGTGTCCACCTAGTCACTGACATCAGTTTCCTGACTGACATCAGTCTTTCCCTGCCTGACATCACTGACTTTGCCTATCTACATATGACCGACATCGGTGCCTGCCTGTTCGATGCCGGTTACACCTGATCGATGCTGGTAACAGTGTTCTCTTATGAGTGATGAATTTTTACCCACGAGCTCACCTTGGATCAACACCCTATCCAACCTACCCTACTCAAAGTTATTCAGTCCCCTCTGCTGATCTCTATCCATCATCTCCTCCATAAACACCAAGGCTTTCCAGTTCTTAAGTTTGTCAAAGACATCTATCTTCTGCTTAAGAACATGCATCTCCTTCTTGCTCATGTGACCAAGCCTACAAAGCCACATCTTCACAATAAAAGGAGAATCATTAATATAAGTAGATAGATAAAGGATACCTACTTTCTTACCACCTGCTAATTCAAGTGCATCCGCTGTGAGAGTTACTGTGCATCTCGCATCACCCAACTTTTCTGAAGAAACTAGCCTTATCTTTAGAACTGGGACCTGCATGACATCCTCCAACACCCATGTGTTGGCCATCTACAATTTTAGCTGCACTTCCCCTTTGCCAAAACTTTAACAAGGCTCACCAACCCCTAAATAAATCTTTCCAAAGTCTCCATGGACCTTAACATGGAAAAATACTCTATTTGGGGCTGCATGGAAAGAGGCAATAAAATCTATAAACCAAGATTCTACTTTATCCAAGGAACATAAAAGAACAACCAGTGCAATAATACCTACAACACATGCTACTTTATTTCCTTCATGCTGATCTTCAACCAACCAGCAATCTTTCTTTACCTGCTCTTTCTTTCCATAACACCGTAATTGATTATTCTTGCTTTTGAATTCCTCCATACTTTCTTCTGCCATTGCTATACTCTCACTCAATCAAAAACCCCTGAGAGTGACCTGTAATCAACAAACACTTAACAAGCTCTAACCACCTATTAGTTAAACCTGGCTCTGATACCAATTGTCAGGATCCCCTACTCTTGAAGAGCATAGTTGATTACCTTTGTATAAGTAACTAAACACGAAATTTAACCAGAAGTAACAAGTAACAAGAAATTCAAAAATAACACAGAATATAAGAGACAATACCCAATTGTATTAATACTCTTCTAGAAGGAAATACAACAAAGAAGATGCCACAATCTTCTTCACACTCCTCTAGGGATCCCACACCTCTAGGGTGTAAACAGTAAATCTCTTCAAGAGTTCTCTCTCTCAATCACGGTCACAACAAACAACTCAAACACAGAGTTGTTGTTCACCTCCACCAATCAATATCACTACTGCCAATACCACTGAGTATACACACATACTCAAGTCTGAGTACACAATGCACTCCAAGCAGATCTCCCATGAACTTACAACAACTTGCAAATCAAATTGATCTTACTTACACATGTAGATCTCCTCCCTGATCTTGCAATAACCTACAGATCAACCTGATCTTACACACCATGGAAGAACCATTGTGATTCCATCATTGAAAAAACTCTTCTGGTTCTACACACCAACACCCCTGTGGATCTTCTACCAGATCTTGCTCTCCCGAAAATCTACCTGATCATACACACTTGGCACTGTGGCAATGAGGAGCTAACCTTGCTCTCTTCCCTTTGAAGGAGCTAACCTTGCTCTCTCTATCTAGCACACTTTACAATATAGCCCATGAGTCTATTATATAGATCCCATGCAAACAATAATTAGACATCTAATTACAATAATTAGAACCGCAGCTCCAAGACTAAAATTAGTCTTTACATGCAAACTGGCCGTTCAACAAACTAACTGTTCATGCAAAAAATAGTTTTGGAATGCATAGGCGACCGACATCAGTCCCTGTCTATCTGGAGGTGACCGATGTCGGCTGACTCCTGACCGATGTTAGTTGATACCTGTCCACCATTGACTGACGTCGATTGGCCTGACCGACGTCGGTGACTGTGACACTCAGCAACCTCCATGTTTGCATCTGGGTGAAGCTTTTCGCTCCACAACCTAATAGATTGTGTCCACTATGGGTGGAATTAAAAGTTTTTTTGCTTTCCTTAATATCACTTCATTATTACCTAGTGATGTATGAAAAACTTCTATTTTGTGATGTGATTATCAGTTTCAATGGATTTTTTTGTATATTGATATGGTTGGTTTTTTATCATATTACTAAGGTCATGTTATATTTTTGAAATTTAATGGAAAATTATTATATGTAAAACATGAAATAAATTATTAGGCATACACATAATGATCAGTTAATTACATAATTAACTTGTTAGTGATTTGTTAAGATATTTTTAATAAGTAAAGGCCCCCACTCATTATAAATATTTATTTGGCCTTTATTTTTATTTTTTTAAATTGAGTCTCATGACTTCATTATTTAATAAAGTTCAAGATATGAAATTTATAAAGTTATAAATTAGTTAATTTTATAAAAGTTAATTAGCTTTAATAATTAAGTTAACTAAAGACTAGTTGTAACTTGAAGTGCAATTACCTTAAAGAGAAAATATTTATAATAAGATTACAAAAAGAGAAAACATAAATAGGTACAAGATATCTTTAATTACAAGTTCATCCTAAACTTCTTTCTATGAAATATTTATGAGATTGAAGATCACTTGTAGGAAAAGAAAATAACATATTCTCTAATAGTGAAGTGAACTACTTGATATATGCAGGTATATCCAAGTTTCATGTTTATTTTATAAATTGATTATTTGGATTTGATCATGTATTAACTGATTTGATGTTTGTATAAATATGCAGTCATAAGTACAAAAATCATGTGTACTTCACTTGTAAAATGATGAATACATCATATTTCTTATGAGAAATTATTGAGTTTTCATTGTCTAGTGAATGTTCTTCTAAAATTCATTTCTAAACAGATTGAATATACAATTTTCTCAAATAAATATTTCATTTTCTTATACTTTGAGTCAACTCTTTCTTAGATAGTTATCTTTTCATCAACTTTTTAGTTTTATTTATATTTTTGTTATTTTCTTATTTTTTGTTGTTCTTAAGATTAGTCTTTATTTTAATCTTTCTATTTATTAGTCTCTCATTTAATATTTCATATAATATATTTATAATAAATATTAATATTTAATTTTATTTAATTCACTTAGTTTTTGACTTGTTAGGTTAATATCTTATTTTTACTTCCTTTCCTGAAATTGGATTTTCTATTTTTCTAATCTATTGTAGTTATGTTAGTTTTCTAAATATGTTGATCTTTGTTAATTTATTTTTATTTTGTTGTCATGTTCATTTATTTTTCTTTTCTTCTAGTTATTTTTTCTTCTTTTATTATGGTTTAGCTCAATGTTTAGGAAAGTTGATATACATTGATTTGAAAGAATATAAATATGAATTAAATGATTTTTCTTCGAGATATTTGTTTTTTTCATAGGCTCTACTCTATTGGATTGGATACATAACATATTTTAATTTGATTCTAGATTGATAATACATCGTAGTAATTTATTTTTGAAATGATTAAGTTTGATTTGACTTTTTATTGGATATATCTATTCCCATAACTATAAAATACCCTTTGCATGCCTTAGGACTAATATTCATCCTATAGGTTTATATGATTAAATTATTATGATTCCATATTGAACTTCATGATAGGAAACATGTTGATTCATTAACATGACAATTTCCACTGTCAATAGAAATATTTGTAAAACAAATTTCATATCATCAGCTTAAAGGAGGTCTAGTTGATAATTAATTGTATGGTGTAATTTATATCATAAATCAAAGTTAAATCAAATCCTCTCTATATAAAATAGTTAGAATGGTTATTGAATTGATAAAAAATTTCACAAATCATAAGCATTTACCTATCACATTAATTTTTTTACTTAATTGAAATCAATCATGTATGCCATAAAACTGAGAAAGATAACAAAACTAAACTATTTGTGGACTTTCCTAAGAATTGTATAGCTATTATTAATGTTGACGAGGTCTTCCTCTCTTAAGAGGTAAAAATACAAAGTATAAATAAGCTCAAAATACAAAGTCACAACAACTCAATACAAAACCCATGAAAATGAAAGAGGTACTTAGAACACAACTAATTTGATGCATATTTAGAAATATTTGAAATTTCTCAAGATTGACTGGGAGTTTGTAAATTAGTTGGGGATCATGTGGTATTAGGTGCTAATGAAGTGCTTGGAGTTGAATAACTATTTGGCCTTGCAATCCTAGGTGAACCTGGTTATTCACTCCCTCTATAAAGTGATATAGTAAAAAATTATTTGTTGATTTTGATTGTGTCCACTTTAGGTGGCCTTAATATTACTTTGTCTTCCCTTAATAGCACTTCACTATTTCCCAATTATGTATGCAAAAATTCTATAACCACAATTACCCTTTCAAATTTGTATTCATCATATACGATTAATTCAATCACTTCAATACTAATTCCCTCATTTTCATACAAGATTATATGTTTAAATCCTATCATGAAAGGGATAAGATGGGAAGTTAAGTGTGTGTAAGGGACCAAACATCCATTTGGCATAAAAACTACATTTTATCATGGATTATTTAAACAATTATAAAATTATACTTGTAGCATTATCAAAATTTATAAATATTGAAGACAATTCACCATCCCACACCTAGAAAGACACTTTCATATGAACAACACAAGTATGTACTAAATTGATATTTACTAAAGGCATTATTTCAAGGTGAGCACACTAACATTTTTTGAAGTATTTAGATAGAGTAGGCAATATGAATTCTATTTATACCACCTTATTATGGTATGATTTAATCTTTTTCCGTAGATTCATGGATGTATCTCTAATCTCATAAACAATGACCAAAAATTTATACAGTGATTCCCAGGCCTTTTCTACATCAACATCAACACTGTTAAGAACTAAAGCCCAGGTCTGATCTTCTAATCAGTGTATTTATTCATCTATTCCTTTAACTAGAGTCACTTATAACTTCCCAATAGCTTGAATCTCTTATAAAAGGTCCTATATAAATTATGGAACTTCATCTACCTTTTTTTTCTTCTTTAATTAAGGAGAATGACATATAATATGTCTCATATAATTTAAGGGTATCCCTTATTACTAATTTCCTCCTTGTGACTCTCTTAATAACACTAGCTACTTATTAAAATTTTAATATAATTTTAGGCTCATCAATGAAAACCATTCCATGTCTCTTAGACTTGGCCAATTGAACCTTTTGTATTCAATTTTCTTCTTCTTGTGGCAAGTCCATGGAAAAATAAGTGGGAGGGATGATAGAGATAGTTGACATGGGTAAATTGGAATGGGCTAAAGAAGTATCAAAGGTAAGGTAAATGAGGATAAATTAATTAAAAATGAGTGGTGTGGTTGAATAAAAAATAATATGATGTGTAGTGGAAGTGGATATGATGGGTGATGATGGAATGGAAGGTTGAGTTATCATGTCCCCTAATGATATTGTTATTCTCATTTCCAAAATTCCATACAAGATTTCCTTGTCCATTTTACCTTTTTTTGAAGTTTCATTGGGTTTAATAATAGTTTTGATAATGACATTTGATATCCTTACCATGATGGTGATCTTGGATGAAGGGGTGATGTTAAAGGGATCCATTGTAGGTATTATGTCTTTTGAAAATAATACTTGAGACTACCAAGACTCAGATTGCCTTTAAAGAGGCACTTTCCTATTCAAGGCCTTATTAGTGGTTATTTTTAAAGAAGAAATAGGTTTGAAAATAGGTATAGGAGTAGTTATATGGGTAATAGTTATGGAGACTTGTTTTTGAGCTTGAGTTTTTGAAACTAATTGATTATAAGAGGAAACTTTCAAACTAATATGTTTTGGACAAATTTACACAATAAAACTTCACACAAAACTAATAATAATCTTATATATTATTTTATTTAGGATGTCTTATTCATCATGATAGATTAAAATATATATAAGGATGATTTAATTAATACAAGGAGTCAACATTAATCTAAATCCCTAAAATATCTCAACTTCTCCCTTAAGACTCTCTCACAAGAGATATCTATGTGTGTTTGTTCACAAATCATACACACATTAATATTATTAACCTAATAACTTACTAAAAATAATAATGGGAGTACTAATTTTCTTAACATTCCCTCCCCCACTAGTAATTACATGTTATTTTATGTTTTATAGGACTAAATGAAGGTATAGAGGTAACAACCAATATCCTACCTCTCATCAATCATTCATTATTATGAATACATCTATTGAATCAATGTGGGAACTATGAATAGGAACCATCTACCTCTCATAAACCATTCACTAATGGGAATTAATTAACCTAGTTAATGTGGTATCTACTGACAGGAATTTTCCTTTGTTCAAATTTCACTCATGTATCTCCAAAACAAAGTGGTTATTAATGAAGTAAAACATTTGGGAAAATAGGAGCTGTATCACTTATTTTCACAAAAATAAGAACAAATAAATAAACACATGCCATTATAGTAAAAACAAACCCATCTTTAGCATATTGTGAGAAGATGATATGTGTCCTCCTTCCTATTCTTATTTATTTAATAAATATACTCATCATAAATGGAATTATTTATATGGAAAATATCTTCATCATTCTTTTTTTCATTAGCAGCCATGGAATTCTCTTGTAGTTTCCCATCAACAAAGTCTTGAGATCTTATTTCGTAGTTTATAATTATATGACCAGGTTGTTTACAATAGTATCAAATAATTCATTTCTTTGAATCCTTGGAAGTTGATCCTTTCTTGAAAGAATATTTAGATATTATTTTCACATATGTTTTATCACGTTTATTTTTACTAGACATTACACTTTATTATGGATCAATATTCTTATTTTCTTCATCTATAAATGAATAAATTAGTTCTTCTAGGATATGATTTATTTTTCTCAGAGTAAAAACCATGTTGGAATAGTGATTGGTATGCTATTTAATCATCAAGTACATGCAATTTTAATCCTTATAAATAATTTAAAATGGAATAAAACTTACTTATGTGATACACCAAGTTGTAACCTTCCTCCATCTCAAATCTAAAAAATTTATATTTAAGGATCACTATTGTGCTTCCTATTTGAGATCCAGATGAAATTTGAACTTCTTTATAAGTCTATATGATGCAATCAGGCATCAAATAACCCTATGCCAATAATTTTTATCACTTTTCAATCCTTTATTTCCCATTTTTTGTCTTCATCCACATCAAATATTTTTGTTATTTTATCATTTTAAATTTCCCATAAATATTTATTAATTAAACATAATTAGGTTTGAACTTGTTGATGAAGAGAATACTCTAAACAACTCTCACTTATGCCTTGTTTCAATATCCACCCTTATGACAAAGGTTCAAAGATTTCTTTATTTTTTTATAGTTTATTAGATTATTTTTCATGATCATACTATTCCCCTTATCCAACTCATAAATCCCCTCAATTTATCCCTCTCATCACACATAACTTCTCTTACCTTGACAAGGTCTTTTCGTAGCCTTTATTTGGACCTTTTCTCTTAGTATAGATAGGTACAAGATTGGTTTGAGAAAATAAGTATTTTATATATTACCCTATGTCATTAACTTACTTTACACAAAGTTTTTTAACTTCACTCTTCCTAGAATACACTTTTCTAGTCCCTTTTAGGTATCGATTTAGGCGTAATTAGGCCTATTTGACCCCTATCTCCACACAGTCTGCTATTACTATAATTTTCCATATCTAAGTAGTCCAAAATATTCATAATATATTCATATACATCCCAAACTATAAAATTATAAACTTTGATCAAATTACACTAGGTAAACTCCTATTAGATGAAGTTTAAACTCGAAACCCTAGTTCAGGGTTAAATGGGTCTATGTGAACCTAAGAGCAATTAGTTTGAGGTTTTATGAAGTAAAAATGGATTAAAATATATGTGAACATTAAATATTATTTGACATAAATTCATACACCTATTCAAATTAATTGATCCATGTCATACTTTCTTTGTTCAATAAATATCTCTTGATCTTGCTCTATGTGTGCAGACATAGTTTATAGGGTCTGAAAGTAAAAGTCCTAAGGGTTTTAGACTCCCAAAGGGTTTTAAAATATTATGAATGATTTAAAGTGTATATTAAAACTCCACACATCTTGAATAATCACTAATCATTCCATTTTTTACCTCTACTCCACATTCCATAAGATTTTATGTATCATTGTATTCACATACAATGATGTCTACAGGATTGTATTGTCCTTCAAAGAAAGAAGTATGAAAACAGTTAAAAGTAAATACAAAAAAATGTTAAATAATAATACAAAAAAATTACCAATTCCATATAAAACATTATAAATATATCTTTATTGGATATTCCTTCATTGAGCATTCTAAACATTATCATTCTTCATATGCATATATATGAAAATAGAGTTACAGTCACTCCTCAAACCTGAGAGACTCAATTATTTATTTATTGGGTATTAAACCCTATATTACATTAATTCATCCCCATAGCTAACTATAATCCAAAAACTTGTGATTTTTTAATCAAGTATAACCACACTAACCAACTTTTGACCTTCCAATGATCACTTGCAAGAAAGTTTTCACATTGACACCAATATCAAGATGGATTTTACATACATATGTGACCTAGGTCCCATGGTATAAACCCCTGATGTATTTAATAATTTTTTATAACCATTTGACACCTTGATTATTCTTGTAATTACTCCTACCATACTTAAACTAGATGAAAAAAATTTAAACATTCAAATTATTGAATTTGGTAGGAAAATGCCAAATTTGAAAACTAGCCTACCTAGACACCTCTAGACACTTAGAAAACATTTCAAAGTGTGTCATAAGACTCTTAAAACCATTTTAATCACTCTAAACATTAATATTGATTAAAAAAACTTGATCAATCCAAAATCACTTAAATAAACATCAAAATGAGTTATCCTTAGTAGGATGCTCCTGCATCATACTATTGAGCTACAAAAAAAACTTTCCATGAAATTTTTTCCAATTTTTTGTGAATTCCTCAACATGTATTTCTCATTTTTACTCCAACTATGTAATGTTACTTCCTCTTGGTTCCTAAGGCCTATGAGTGACATATAGACCTCCTTATTCTTTAACCAATTCCACCTTGTTTCCTCCTTTGAGGTGACCTCTCTAAATGTTAAGCTCCAACCTAATAATCTTCAACATCTTAGTGTTCTCCTATATCAAACCTACACATGGAATAGACAATTCAATCATAAAAACCTCCTTCTTGTCTTTTTTGAAACCACACTTTTGTACTTTCATGCTTGTCTTGTTTATGCTTGGATTTGTTTCTTGTTGGATTGTGTCTTGTTGTGTCATCTTATCATCTATAGCAATGTAAAATTCTTCAGTGGCATTCTCTTTCTCTCTTTGATGTTCACTCTCCACCTGATCAATTTGTTTACTTCCCATAACTAATTCTTTCAACATACCAACTTTCTCAACAAAGTGATCTAGATACTCCATGCTTTGTATGAATTATAAGTGACAAGAAAAGTTTGTAAAAAACCTTTACAAATGTTCATTTGAAAAAAAATCTTCCTAATAGTATAAATGTAACATATATTTATTGCCTACATTCAACACCCTAGAATGTTTCTCAATTGTTGCACCCTCTTCTTCTAGTGTCTTGACAACTTGTACTTCATGGTCTTCTTATTATCTCTTGATTTTAACTATAAAATTATTGTCCTTATTACTACAACTAACTTATTTTGTAAAGTATTCCTTCTCTCCAAACATCATCACATTACTTAGTGTCTTCTTCTATACTTGACTATCTTTCAATGGGTTTAGTGTGTACTTGTTTCCATCCTTATCAATGGTGTAAGTTTTGAATCTCACATCTTGCATAACCCTCCTATCATACTTCCATGGTATACCAAGGATGATGTGGCACACATCAATGGGAATTACATAACACAATATTATTTCTTTATACCCACCTATTTATAAGTTTACATAGTATTGTTCATTCACTAGGACTTGGTGACTGTTTTGAATCCAAGAGACTTTGTATGGACTTGGATGCTTGTTACTCTCTAATCATATTTTAGAAACCATCAAATAAGACACAATATTATCTTTACTCTATTATCAATTATGACTTTACAACATTTACCTTTGCTCTTTCACATGGTCTTGAACAACGTCTTTCTCTATAGTGGTTCTCTCTCCTCATGACTAGTGTTCAAAAGAAATCTCTTCATCATCATGCTCCCCCCTATTTTAGGTTATTCCACATAGTTTTTCAAGGAATCTACACTCTCTTATTTTTAATGAACCACTTGGTTTATACTCTCACTCCAAGAGCTATCCATTTGAATGTCTTTAGGACACTCATATAATCTATACCCTACAAATTTTTTACACTTGAAGCACTTGCCTAAAAACCAATTATTGCCTCTTCCTCTACCATATGATCTTCCACATATATACCCATAACCACATCTACTTAATGGACTTAAACTCTCATAACTTCTACCAACTTATTTACTTTAACCTTACTATTAATTTCTATTACCTGGCTATCTTCTTCCTTCTTGTTGACCTCTACCTCTGTAGCTTCTACCACCTCTACCTATATTTTGTTGACTTTGCCTTCTATAAATATTATCATCTACCCTAAATTCAGATTGATAGGATTCCTCTACTATTCTTGGTGATAATATTTTTATCTCATCTTGAATGGCAAAATTTAGGCCATTGATGTACCTAGCAATCTTCTCTATATCATCCTCTATGTGTCCTACTTGGATAGTGAGCTTGTATAATTATTATATGTACTCTTTCATAGTCATGTCATTCTACCTTAGATTTTGTATCCTCCTAAAAAAGTGGGTCTGATAGTACTTATGCATGAATTTATCTTTCATTTGGGTCACCATTCTATCCCATGACCTTATCTTCTCTTTTTCTTTTCTTATTTGTTCTTATTATATGTCATCCCATAACAAGGATGCATGACCCTTCAATATTTTTACTGTAAAAATCACCTTCTTTGTCTCATTCAAATCTTTATAATTGAATTACTTATCCATGGTTGTGATCCAATCAACCAGCTCTTCTACATTAAGACTTCCCTCATACATGGGCACGTCCATCTTGGGTTTTGATGTCACTCTAAGGACTTATATTATTAATATCTCTTTCACTCTACCTTAATCTCCTTCCTGTACTTCTTATTCATGATTAATCTCATCATCTCCTTCACTTACATCATCTCTATTCATCTCTCTCCTCTGAGCCAACTCCATGGCTTGTAACCTTGCCTGAAAGTTTATCACTTCCAAAACTAGTACATCAACTGCTTGTAACCTCCTTTGGGATGTTTCTACTCATAATAATTTTCCCTACCTATTCTCCCAATATGTCCTAATATATGATACCAAATGATGCAGAGAATACTCTCACTTATGCCTTGTTGTAATATCCACCCTTATGATAAAGGTTCATTTGTTTATTCAATTTTTTAGAGATTCATTAAATTCTTTATATTTTATTAGATTATTTTTCATGCTCATACTAGTCTCCTTATATAACTCACAAATCCCCTCAATTCATCTCTCTCATCACACACAACTTCTCTTACCTTGACAAGATCTTTTTGCAGCCTTTTTCTGGACCTTTATTCTTAGTATGAATAGGTACAGGATTGGTTTGAGAAAATAATTATTTTATATATTACCCTATATCCTTACCTTTCTTTCCACAAATTTTATTAACTTCACTCTACCTATAAGACACTTTTCTAGTCCCTTTTAGGTCTTTGTTTAGGCCTATTTGACCCCTATCTCCATATAGTCTACTATAATTGTATGTTTCCATACATAATAGCTCCAAACCTTCATAATATCTTCATATTAATCCCATAATATTAAAAAAAAAAAAAAATTATCAAATTCCATAAGGTAAAACTCATGTTAGATGAATTTTCAACTTGAAACCCTAATCTGTGTGAACCCGAGAGCAATTAGTTTGAGGTGTTATGAAGTAACAAGGAATTAAAATATTTGTGAAAATTTAATAGGATTTGTCATAAATCCATACGCATATTCCAAGTAATGGATCCATATCATAATGTCTTGATTCAACCAATATCTCTTGACCTTGCTCTAACTGTGTGTAGACATAGTCTTTAGGGTCTGAAAGTAAAAGTCTTGAGGGTTTTAGAATCCAAAAGGGTTTTAAAATACTATGAAGGATTTAAAAGGTATATTAAAACTCCACACACCTTTTGGAATCAATAATCATTATCTTTGTTACTTTTACTCCACATTTTATAAGATTTTGTGTATCACTATATTCACATACAATGATGTTTATAGGACTGTATTGTCCTTTAAGGAAAGAAGTATGAAAAAA
This sequence comes from Torreya grandis, assembly GCA_037957365.1. NCBI lineage: Eukaryota > Viridiplantae > Streptophyta > Pinopsida > Cupressales > Taxaceae > Torreya > Torreya grandis. Next base: position 1,061,697 of record JARHVA010004897.1, on the reverse strand, counting down.
AATCAAAGAAAACACACAAAAACATTAAATAATAATAATAATAATAATAATAATAAAAAAAAATATCATATAGGGGATAATGAAAAATGGCTACGAGTGGAGGAGCTTGGAAGGGCAGCCCATCGACAGGCCCCAGGGAGGATGGATCTTTGCCTGGGGTGAGCTCTCATGGATAGGAATCAGTGTACATCAATGAGCGGTCGAAAGTTAAGCAAGATTAACGGCTGCCTATTATGGAGCTAGGATCACCCTATACTAGTTATCCCTCCAGAGGTAGTAAAGGAGGATGTGGAGTATTTAGCCTCCCATACTTTGATATGCAAGTTCCTAGGCATTCGAATCCCCCTGTCAGCCTTGGAAGCTTGGATTCATTGCTCTTGGCAAATAGAAGGGGATTTTGACATTATTGGCTGGAAATAGCTATTTTTTGGTGAATTTCTCCTCTATATTAGATAGGAATCAAATTTTTGAGGGTGGTCCCTACTTATATGATCGTGTGGGTCTTTTTCTCAAACCTTGGCATGCGGGGTTTAACTCAGCTGAAGAACTGCCAGCCTGTGTGCTTTTTTGGGTTTGCCTTCCGTGATTACCTTTGGAATTCTAGCGAGAGGATATCCTATGCCAGATAGCTGCCATGCTGGGAACACCAACCACTATTGCACATCAATCACTGGAAAAAAAGATTATATCTTATGCACACATTTGTGTTGACATTGATTTAAATAATCCTTTGCTAGACTCCATGGAGATTTGTATGGGTTCTTCATCCTGGATCCAACAGATAGACTATGAATATATCCCCTTTCGCTGTCAAATTTGTCATGTATACAGGCACTTGCACCACTAATGCCCTCAGGCTTCCAAAGGTAATGGGACATTTCCTAAATCTACTGCTCCAAAAATAGCATATGCTGGCAAGGGGAATGGTCAACCAGCCCCTTCTAACAATGCAAAAACCTAGCCTGATAGTGGGGCAAAGGGAAAAATCATGCAAACAATGTAGGCTTGGCACAAGGATCAACAGATCTTAATAGCTCTGGCATGGATGGCTTTATCTCAGTCTGACACCGAGCGAAAGGCCGTGGTCAGAAACGTATGAATGTTGATCGGCAAGTAGATTTGGGGTTCAACCATTTTGAGGCCCTGGATAGTATGGCCATTGAGGATGGCATTCCGACAGAAGATCAAGGGGAAGCTCTAGAGCTAGATAAGAAGAGCTCAGCCCTCAATGAGGTATAGGATATGGTGGTACAACCGACCTTAGGGAATTCTCTAGGCCCGGAGGAGGGGGCACTTGAAGCTTCGTGAGACCTGCAAGATAAGGATGTTCATTGGGTAGACTTGGTTAAGGAAGTAGATGCCGGCAAGAAAGAATAAGGAGCTTCCTCGACACTGGGCCTAATGCAGAGACCATTCAAGAAAGTTTCCTTTACTACTCCATCCAAAGCTGGATGCAAGAAGGACCAAGATAGAATCAAACTTACAGGTGATTTATTGGTAGAGTTAGGGGTTGTAAAGACCTTAGATGAACATTTCCCTCACTCTACTCAATGATTGTCTTATCATGGAATGTAAGGGGTTTGAATAGTATCCCCAGACAAAAATCTATGCGTAGATTGGTGATTGATCATTCTCTGGATATTCTATGTATCCAAGAGACCAAACTCTCTGTTGATTCACTATTTACTTGTATGTCAAACATATAGTTTTTTGGCCAATGCCAGTGTGTAGGTGATTTGGGAAATTATAGGGGTTTGGCCATGTGTTGGGATCCTAAGAAAATTATGCCACTTCATTGGGTATCCTACCTATCGGCTCTTTCAATGGTTGCCTCTTCTCTTGAAATTAGCAAGCTGATTCTGGTTACCACAGTATATGTGCCTGTTGACCTCACTGGGAAAATTCAGCTTTGGGAGCATATCCGCTATGTCAGAATTTGTCATCCTTTCCTGCCTTGGATTATGGTTAGAGACTTCAATGTGGTGCTAAGTCTGGAGGAGAAAATAGGTGGCTTGATGTGTCTAGGGCCCTCTTTTGAATGGCTTTGCCACAATATTGCATTGATGCACATTTCAGATGTTAGACCCTCAAATGGGCTATTCACATGGAGTAACAAAAGAACAGGTAATGCTTCCATCTCTGAATGCCTTGATAGGTTTTTTGTATCTTGTTTTTGGAAATCTAATGCTATCTCTCTCAATTTTGAAATTCTCGATTGGAGAGGCTCAGACCATTGGCCCATTAAGCTCTCTACCAGTCAGATTGATGGGCCCAAAAAGCCTCCTTTTAAGTTTCATCTGATGTGGCTTCGTGACTCATCTCTCCATGACTTCATTAGTCATTGGTGGAGACAAGGGGGACCTGCATATGGGATTGCTATGTATTCTTTCCTTAAAAAACTTCAGTATGTTAAAAGAAAATTACAGCAGTGGAACAGAAACTGTTTTGGCAACTTACATTATATGATGAAGAAGGATCAAGACCTATTAGATGAAGTGACTAGAAAAATAAGGTAATGTGGTTTGTCTGAAGCGCTTTGCTTAGAGGAATCTAGAGCTGTAGTTACCTTAGCAGAATGGGAACTCCGTGAAGAGATCTATTGGAAATAGAAGGCTAGAATTGATTGGCTTCAGGAAGGGGATAAGAACATGCCTTTTTTCCATAACTCTATCCAGGCGGGGCAAAATAGGAACTTTATTTTTTCTCTTGTTACTCAAGATGGGATGTGTCTAACCTCCTCCCAAGCTATAACCAGGGAAGCAGTCTGATTCTATTTAGCTCTATTTTTAGGTGACCCCCCGCCTGATGAGGTGGCTGAAAACACAGTTCTATCTTGCATCCCCCCAGTGATGACTTCAGAAATGAATGATTTTCTCATGCGGCCAATTGGTATGTTAGAAGTTAAGGAGGTAGTCTTCAGTATGAGTAGAGGCAAAGCCCCAAGGCCCGACAGTTTCCCCGCTAAATTATTTCAAGAATTTTGGGATATTATTAAGCAAGACCTGATGGATGTAGTGCAGGAATCTTACTCCAGCAAAGAAATGCTCAGAGCTTTGAATGCCACATTTATAGTCCTAATCTTGAAGAAGGATCAAGCTAATTAGTTGGATTCTTTTAGGCCCATTGCACTTTGTAATGTGGTCTATAAAATCATTACAAAGCTCATTGCGCAACAACTTAAAGTTTATCTCCCCAAAGTCATCTTAGAGGAACAAGGAGGTTTTGTGGCGGGTAAACAAATTTTGGACAGAGTGGTTATTACCTCAGAAGCTATTCACTCTATGAGTACATCTCAAGAGCGTGCTATGTTTATTAAGCTTGACTTAGCAAAAGCTTATGATAGAGCTAGCTAGAGATTTTTGCAAAAAGTTCTTTTGGCATTCAGCTTCAACCAGGATTGGGTTTGCTGGGTGCTAAGCTATGTTACTACGCCTTCCTTCTCAGTCCTTATTAATGGGGAAACTTTCAAGATTTTTGGTGCTTCTAGAGGTCTTCGCTAGGGAGATCCACTCTCTCCGTACCTATTTATTATTTTGGTTGAGGGACTTGGATGGCTCTTCAAATTTTGTGTTTCACAGAATGTGGTGCATGGATGGAGATGGGGGAATGGGCTAACCACCTTGACCCACCTCCAATTTGTTGATGACACAATCTTGGTAGGGAGAGCTTGGATATGAGAAGTGAAAGCTTTTTGAATCACCCTTGACACTTATCTGGCAGCATCTGGGCAAAAAATTAATGACCATAAGTCCTCTATTTTCTTCTTCAACACTCCTGAGCCTATTCAACGAAGGATTGCTACTATTTTGAGGTTTCATATTCAAACCCTTCTAATGACTTATTTGGGGATTTCTATTGTTGTGGGAAGGCAACCTAGGCTCTTCTAGCAGAATGTTCTTGACAAACTAAGACAAAAAGTAAATCATTGGACTCATAGGTGGCTTTCCACTGTTGGTAGAGTGATCCTTCTGCAATCGGTAATACAAGTGATTCCCATATACCGTAGTATGATTCAGGCTACCCCAATGTACTTCCTAAATGAATTTGATGCTCTTTCTCGATAATTTATGTGGAGTGGAAACCTACAAAATACCGAATGGAGCCTTTTGAACTAGGCGACTATGTGCCGACCAAAGCAGGAAGGAGGCCTTGGCTTGTGCTCTGCTATTTTGTCCAGTCAAGCTCTCGTAGCCAAGCTCTACTAGTGATGGTGCTCCAATCAATCTTCCCTTTGGGTCTGAGTTCTATCTTCTAAGTATTTTCCTGGTATTGATCCCCCTGATATTTCTAGATTCCCTCTTGAGGGAAGAGGATCGATGGTATGGAGTACTCTCAAGCTTAGATCTCAACTAGTGAAATGCAACCTCTTCTGGGTTTGTAACAGTGGTTCGGAGGCCCTCTTCTAGAGTGACTCATGGGATGGAGCACCTCCTCTTTCATCTTTACACCCACATTTGTAGCCTCTTGGTGACTCTTTTCACTCTCCAGGATGGCACACAGTGGCCCACTATAAAGAAGCTTTTAACTTGGGTATGACTATTGGATACAGATGGAAAAATTCCTCTGACTGGATGCTAGGGGGCTCAAAGGAGGACCGGATGGAGTTAGCTCAAATTCTTGCATCTAGAGGGTGCAACTCCTTGCAAGGACTGGATGTCCTAGCCTAGGGAGGAGATGCTACTAGCCAGTACTCTATATCTTCAGGGTACATGGCCTTGACAAAGCAATTCTTTGATGGAGGACAGTTCTTATGGGGAAATAAAATTTGGAACTGGGTTTCATGGCCCAAGTGTAATTTTTTTCTATGGCTTCTTACTCACAATAGGTGTCTCACTTGGGATAATCTCTGCAAGCATGGATTTTAGGGGCCGTCTATGTGTGTTATGTGCCACAATAGTGAGGAGACTGGGTCGCACCTCTTCTTCCAATGCTCGTATGCCAAACAAATTTGGCATCTGTGGTGGAATGCTTGGGATTCACCTTGCTGGCACGCTACTTCACTAGTTTATTTTTGGGGGTGACTAGGCCATTCTCCATCTAAAGTTTCAATTCGACAAAATACCTGGTTAGTTGGTCCCTCTTTTATTTTATGGAATATTTGGCTTGAAAGGAACAAGAGGATCTTTAGGGGCGTCCATCTAGATCTAAGAGGCCTATGGACAAAAGTCATCAGTTCACTACAAGAGACTCTATAAGTGAAGTGTGGTAGTGATACTGGCCTAGACCCCAAAGCTACTAGCATATGCTCTCAATTCTGCTTTGACCCAACTACGGCTAGTGCTTCTGACTTATGCAGTCATTCGGTGACAAGAAATAGGTAGCAAGTGTGACCTATTAATCTGGTGGGAAGTTGGATGCCCCCTAGGGCTGGGATCATTAAAATTAATACTGATGGCTCCTCGTGGGGGAATCCAGGGGACGTTGTTATTGGCGGAGTGGGACATGATAGCTCTGGGGGTATCCAGTTCCTCTTTTCAATCTATAAAGTTTATCATATGAATAAAATTCTGGAAGCCATGGCCATCCTGGAGGTAATGAAATGTTGCTATCAACATGGCTGGTATAACATTATCTGTGAATCAAATTTGCAAGTGGTTGTCAACTTGTTGAATAAATGAAATCTTGGTAAGGTGGATTGGCAACTGGATGTAGTTGTTCAACAAATTCTTCAATTAAGTACTTCTTTGAGTTCTATATCTTTCAAACACATTCCCCGTGAGTGGAATGGTGTGGTGGATTGCCTTGCTAAGTGGGCTTCTGAGAATGGGCCGTTATGGAGCATTACTGATCAGTGGATGTTTCCTCTGAGTTTATCTCAGGAACTGGATTAACTTGTTGACCAGGATAAAAAGTTGTAACTATTGTTTTGTTTTGTTACTAAATAAATTTTTACCCCTCTTTTAGTTAAAAAATAATAATAATATAACAAACTTACTAATTTCATATCAAACATCATAAACATATCTTTATTGTATCTTTCTTCATTGATCATTCTAAACACTGTCATTCTTCATGTGCATATATAGGAAAATAGAGTTGCAGTCACTCCTTAAACTTGAGAGACTCCATTATTTATTTATTGGGTCTTGAACCCTCTCATAAAATAATTAATCCCAATAACTAACTATAATCTAAATAATTATGAGTTTTGTATCAAGTATAACCAATCTAACCAACTTTTGACCTTCCAATGATCACTTGCAACAATATCAAGATGGATTTTCCTTACATATGTGACCTATGGCCCATGGTATAAACCCATGATGTATTTAATAAATTTTACTAACCATTTGACACCTTGATGACTCCTGAAATTACTCCTACCACACTCAAACTAGACCAAAACCTTTCAAAAAATCAAATTATTGAATTTGGCAGGAAAATGCCAAATTTTAAAACTAGCCTACCTAGACACCTCTAGACACTTGTAAAAAACTATAAAGTGTGTCCTAAGAATATTAAAACCCCTTTAATCACTCTAAACATTCCTATTGATCAAAACACACTTGATCAATCTAAAATTGCTTAAACAAACATCAAAATGAGTTATCCTTAGTAGGATGTTCCTACATCACTTGTCATGTATGTAAATCTTTGCCTTCAAAATTTTCAATATGACTCAACTTGTCCATTATGACCCCCACAATATGGAAATCACACATAAGCAATAATGCATCGAATTACAAGTATTTTGACAAAAATGGCCTTGATGACATAACTTTAGCACTTAATATCAAAATCCAATTGAATATCCAATTTAATACTGAATATCCTAAAAATTTTACTTTTTGACTCATTTAATAATGATAAAATAGACTATTTATTAAATGTGTCAACATAAATAAACAAATAATGTATAAACATTATTATCATATTATGGAATTAAATTTTAATTTTCTTAAAAAATACCGTAAGTTATGACTAAATTAATAATAATAAAAATAAAATTTAGACCACAACTTGATCAAAATAAATAAACACTTAAAAAGGGACTTTGGAAAGACTCTAAATGGAAATCATACTCAAATTTAGCTTGTCCACTTGTGGACTAGAGACTCAATAATCTAATAATAAAATACAAAAACAAAGAAAAGTGTTTTACTACACAATAGAGACATATGAAATTGAACACACTTGCACATGGAAAAATAGTCACTTGTTATAGAAAATACATATGAAGACGATTGTGCATATTTGTCATGATCTTTACATGACATAAATTTTCTAGAGAGTGCATGTATTTAGGACTTACAAGAATATAAAATGAGGGTATAGTCATTAATTGATGGCAAATGTAAATGAGTTGATCACTTTAGATGTTACAGTCAACCAATATATGGCATTATTTTGGAATTAATCTTAGAAATATGAAAAAACTATGTAGTGCACTAGGTAGATACACACAAGTTTATAATCATTATCAATCCTCAATGGTTTTATCTAATACAATTTGAATGATGCACATTGGTGTGAAAAATGATTAGGAACAACTACACATATCCTCTCATCATACTTACCTTTTTAATAAAAGATCTATACTTGTGATATTTTATATTTGTCACAAAATTTCACTGCTATGCCCAATTTGATACTAGATGAGATGTTTTGGATATATTTACATAATTTAAACATAGCATAAAACTTCATACAAAACTAATAATAATATTCTATATTAACTTTATTCATGGTGTCTTATTCATCATGAGAGATTATAACATATAGGATGATTATCTCCTTAATACAAGGATTCAACATTAATCTAAATCCCTAAAATATCTTAGCTCATCCCTTAATAATCTCTCACAAGAGATATATACATGAGTTTATTCACAACTCACACACACATTAATATTATTAACCCAACTAACTTACTAACAATCATAATGTAAGCACTAATTTTCCTAACACAAACACAACCTACTATAAACCTTCATCGCATGAATAGGTTTCTCAAGGTCAAGGTGAGTTGTCAATACAAATTTAGAAGTAGCTATTGGTGTTTCTTATGGCACATTCTCCAAAGGAGGCATAGGTGGTGAAGGAGGTGGAGTTATTGACTAAAGTAATGTAGATCCTATGATCATAGAGGTAGATGTAGTCCCTTAAGATATTGTGTGTTCAATAGTATATGTCTTGATAGAAGGACAAGTATCAATAAAAATAGGGAAATGAGTTACTTGTAGTGAGATCTTCTTATTTGTTGATAACCTAGGCATTGGGGTTTCATTAGTTTCCATATAAACTAGTGGATAAAAATATTCTAAAATATACTCAATTAACATTCATAACTATGTAGATGTAGTTTAGAGAACATCATATGAACATAGAAACCTGAAGCAAGATTCCACCTTTAATAATAATTAAAAATAATCATATCACAAGGAGCATTAACCAAGTAGGACATCATATAGAAAACATGTCTTAGATGTACTTGTTTGATCTATTGTGTTAAATTGAAATCTATGATTTCCTAAAATGTAGGTGTTTGTCTATAATTTATCACCATTGACAAGAGGGGAATCTAAGTTTTTTCAATAAGAATAATGTCTTGGGCACTAGACAATCTATTCGTTACTGTCATTATAATTTTTACACCGTGTCTGAATGCTCAAATGGTAATTTGATTGAAATCAGATTTTTTTACTAAATGGTCATATTTTATACCCATTCCCAATTAATGTCTCTCAGATTATTGATGCAAGAACATCTAAGGTGTATAGGAAATCTTGCATTAACAAAATTAGAGTGGTGTGTTTGTGTGGGTTTTGTTTTTAGTTTTGGTTTTGGCATAAATAATTTAGTATTGGGAAGTAGAGGTATTTAGACACTTCATTGGTGTCAAGGACATCATAGGAGGTTCTATTTAATTTTGTATAGTCTGGAAGTTACCTACAACAACTGTATGCATTTCTAGGATAAAATAAACCTATTTCATAAAAGTGAAAAAAGAGGCATTAATCACATCCCAAAAATTATTTTTCTTGCATATTTATATTATAATCCAAAATTTATGCACTTAAAAAAAAAAACCTCATTTCAAGACCATATGTGAAATTTATGGATCCCAAAATCAACCCATAGTAACTATGCCAACCTATAACAACTATTATAGATGCATATTTTTATTATGACTACTATTTTTAATTTTATGCATTTTTTACCATATTGATAGTCATCTAAGGGGTAAAATGATTGGCACGTAAGGGATGTTTAATAGTCACAAATGTGTAACTATCTTATTTCAATAAATCCTTCATCTTCCTTATGTTACATGCCCATATAAGGAATAAAAAATAATAACTATATCATTGCCATATTAAAGTTTCATGAGATAAGATCATAACCTATCAGAGAAGAATAGATCTATGAATATTAGTAGAGAATAGGTGTAGAGTAATAAGTTCATAACTCAAGAGAAATATCCAAGTTAAGGAGGTTAGTTCCAAGACAAAGTTAGAAGAGTTGAAACTCTCCAAGAATAGAGAGTAGTGATTAAACATATGAACTTCATCCATGATAAAAGATGTTTGATGTTTTTATTCATGTTTATGCATTTATTAAACCCTATAGATTCATGTGTGTATTCCACTTTAATGTTTCAAATGTGAATGCAATGAATATGTGTTGAAGTGTGTCAAGTCCAAAAATGTGCTCAAGTATGTCAATGGTGGAGTGTAAAACCAAGTAACACATAGATAAATGCAGAACTTAATTGGTTTCCCTTTCTAGTTCTTTCACTAATTGGTATAAAACCTAGGTTTTTGACTTGTGAGTTGTGTGTGTGAAGACTCTAAATGACTTAGTTTAAGGTTGTGAAAGAGATGTATGTTGAGTGAACTTCAAGTTGTGAAAGTGAAGTTTGCATAATATTTTTTCAAGTGTGAGAGAATTCCTTCAAGTGTTGAGAGTATGATATAAGATATATTTTGAGTTTGTTTCAAATTTTGAAAGATAATCCTATTTGATTGTGATGATATATGTTACACAATATAAGATCACGAGAGGTGGATGACTTGAAAAATATGTTTAAAGGATTTTAAGCAAGACAAATATGATGGAGATGACTACACAATGATATTATTTTAGTTGCAAGTAAAGATGATGATAGGGTTGATGTCCCTATAAGTAAGGTTAGATGATTTGAAAAGAGGCCAAGTAAATAAAGGAAAATATTCTAGCAATAAAAAGAGACCAGCAGAGGTCATGGTGAAGGAAATAGGTAATTCTCTTGGTGATATTTTTTATTTTATGGAAATGAGATCTTGAAAAACCTCATGAATTTGATAGTTGAGATATAAATATATTGTGAAGATGAAAATTTTATAGGCCCCATGATGGTAAAATATATTTGAAATAAATTATGTGGAGTTAAAGATGTGCATTAGATATTTCTCCAAGGAGATAAAGGAAAGGTAAGAGTGAGGTAATCGGTTGGGAATGTGTGGTTTCAAAGTTATTGAATCATTTTATACACCCAAAATTTTATCTATAATGGTTGAAGAAGCTTCATGTGATGAGGCTTAAGAGATATGAGGAGAATAAAATTTCCAAGAGAGGAAATAATAATGGGAAGTTGCTAGGTGATCAATGAAATACTACTTTGATAAGTAACAAGGAGAAGGTTAAGTTTGAAGAAGAGAATATTTTATATAAATAAAATAAGAAGGGTAGGTTTCCATGTGAGAATACCATATAATTTTTAAAACAACAATGAGAAAGAGAGATATAAGTAGTCTATAGAGGAATAAATCCTTATGCAAGAGGATGTGAATGTGATATTTGTTGAACTAGAAGAAAGAGACCCTTTGTGTGATGATGGGATTGAGTTTAAAATATCCCATGAGTGGGAAAATATGAATCATCCTTGGTAAGTCAAGGAAATGAGTTTGTCATTTCTATTTTGGTGGCAAGAAGGTTTAAGACAACCAAGGAAAGCTACAAGTTTTGGTGAATGAACTAATAAAGGTGGAATAAGAGAGTAACCATGAGTATTTTCAAGATTCCATGAAGGAAATAGTAGATATGGTTGTTGTTAAAGAAATTGCACATAAGGAGAGTATGGTTAAAGATCAACCATGTGAATATCAATGTTTGATCCTAGTTTATATAAATTAAATGCAAAGGTTTAATGGTCACATGAGACGAGAAGTGAGTGCACACCACCAAAGATCTATAGCAAATTTAAATCACCAAAGAAATAATTTCATGAGCTAAATTAAATGGATAAAACCAACTTTTCATTAAGATAATCAAGCTCGAGTAGAACATACATATAGGAGAGTAAGTAACTCCTCCTCAAATGGTATTTAAATAAACCCTGGAATAAAAATGTAACTCCTCCATAAAAGGTGGTCACAAGATCCCAAAATAGAAATGTAACTCCTCCACAAAAGGTGGTGAAAGGCATTACATCCTAGTCTATTTATTATATCTATGACACATATGACACACTAACTCCATCTAAGCAAGCATATCCTAAAATGTAGGAAAACTCCATGTGAGAAAATACAATATTCCCAAATAAATAAATACCTACACTAACAACCACCCCCAATAAGAATAACTTAGGTAGGTAGTGTGAAAAAAATGGGTCCTAGTAACTAGGCTTGAAAAGGTACCCATGTATAAAGTAATCTATCATAAAATATAGAAAAGGAGAAAACTTGTAGTAAAAAACTCCCCCTCCCAAAAAAAATAGAGAGAGACATATAAGAAGTGAAGAGGTTATAATCCCTCCTCCCCCCACCTCGAAGATGATGTTTATGCTGATATAGACCACACCACAAGAAGATCTCCTATATTAATGAACTTGCTCTTGATGAAGGGTTTTATAAAGATATTTTTAACCTACTCTAAAGATTGGAAAAATCTCAAATTGATGACCTGACCATGAATAATCTTATGGATAAATGCATGTGAATCTTAATGTGTTTTGTCTACTGATGAAAAACTAGATTCCTATATATATGTATAGTACTCTAGTTTTCATAATAGATGATGGTGGGTTGCCTAAAAGGAATGCTAAACTCAGATAGAATCCCCTAAATCCAAATAACCTTAGTAGATGTGTTAATACCTCCCCTTTAAACTACCTCTATGGATGATATAGTAATAGAATTTTTATTCTTGTTATACCAAATGATAGGACCATAACCCAAATAAAAACTATAAGTTGAAGTGGACTTACGATTATGAGTATTTTCAACCTAATTTGAATTTGAAAAACCAACCAAGTCAACCTTTATGTCAAATCTGTACTCAATACCAAATATAGAAGAGCCCTAAATATAGTGGAGTGTCCACTTGGAAACTTTCTAGTAAAACTCATGAGGATTATACATGAATCATGAAATAATGCTGATTGCATATGAAATATTAGGCCTAGTATGAGTCAGATAAATCAGGCTACTAATAAGTTGTTGATACTGAGTGGCATCAACCAAATGTGTAGAACAGTTAGCCTCAAACTTGCCTCCTGATATAAAGGGAGATAGAGATGGCTTAAAGTTAACCACATAAAATTGAGCTATAAGATTAATATAATACTTAGGCTATGTAGGTGAAATCCCTGAATCAAACCATGAAATCTCTATGCTAAGGAGTAATGTAGAAGACCCAAGTATGTCATGTCAAATCTATCTTGTAGAGCTATCTTCATTGCTACAATAGATGATGAAGAACTCTCAATTATCAAAATATCATCAACATAAATGACCAATATCATTAAAGAATCATCTTTCCCTAATAATTATACATTAGGGTCTGAATGACACTAGTGAAACTTAAAGCAAAGAGGAAGGAATCCATCTTGGCATACTAAGATTGAGGGCCCTATTTGAGGCCATAGATGGATTTACTAAGTTTGTAAACTAAGGATGAATCTTGAATAAACGCAAGTGGATACTCCATGTAGGTCTCCTCCTCAAGGTCTTCATGAATAAATGCACTCATGACATCCATCTAATACACATCTACCCATGTGTGACAGCTATAGCTAGTGTGATTCGAATTGAAATCATCTTTGCAATAGGTGTAAATGTCTTTGAGTAGTCAATGTCAACTACATGTGAAAAAACCTTAATGACCAATCACACCTTTTAATTATCAATTGACCCATATGCTACAAACTTGGTTCAATACATCTACCTACATCAAACCATCTTCCTTCCCTTAGGAAGTAAAGTCAAATCCCAAGTGTGATTTTTGATTAAGCAAGAATATTCTTCTTACATATCACTATCTCACTCAAGTATGCTTGAAGCATCTTAGAATGTATGTGAATCCAAAACTAAAGTAAATAAAGCATGTGTACCACTCTAATAATCTACCTAAATATGTCTATCATATGTTAGATCCCCTACCCAAGTTCTTTCACTCTTAAGTGTTTTCCTGGCCTAAAGGGGCCTAGATGTGGGTGAGTCAAGTGTTAAATCCTCATCCTCTGAAACATGAATAGAGGTGGATGTATATGATTCCCCATCATTGACCTTGATATTAAAACTAGAATAAGAAGAACACCCTAGATTAGAATCCTACTCTAGATGATCCAAGTTAGAAGAAGAATCATCAAGTCTAAGTGAATCCAATGAAGGATAATAAGTGTCAAGTGTTGAGTCTTTGGGACTCTCCTGAAAGTGAATATTTATTTATATGAAAAACTCATGTGTAGTTAGATGAATAAGGTGGTACCCCTTGACACCATCCAAATAACCTACAAAGATGTAAGGCTTGGATTGAGGTTCCATAGATATTCATTTCTTATTCAGTATTCATGCCATACTTGGAGATCCAAAAATCCTAAAGTGCTCAATTTTATGTTTCCTTTTATGCCAAGATTTGAAGAGATTTATGTCTTTTAAATATTTATGAGTAACCTTATTCTTAATATAAAAATTTAAATTGATGGATTCATCCAAAAATTGAGGTGCCAAGGACTTAGAGTGAATCATACAACTAGTCATCTCTTTTAAGTGTCTAGTTTTTCAATCTACAACTCTATTATGTGAAGGATTGTAAGTAACTATCTACTGCAAATTAATTCCCTCTATGGTGAAAAACTACTCAAATCTATTGTTGACATATTCACATCCATTTTCAGTTTGAAGAACCTTGATATATTAAGTCCTTGAAGTCTTGAAAATATTCAAACACTTTAAACTTTTGTCTAAGTAGACCCATGTGTATCTTGAGAAATTTTTAATGAAAATGATAATGTACTTAGCCCTTATAAAGATAGAGTGGAAAAGGATCATATACATCATTATGTACTAATTTTAATGCTTGTGAATCCCTCCAAGATTTGCCTTTATCAAATTTTCCTTTAGTATACTTTCCAAGAGAGAAACCCTCACAAAGTCCCTTAGAGAATTGAACTAGAGGTAAGCCTGTGATGATGCCAATTTTTCTAAGTTATTAAAGGTAGCATTAGTTAAGGTGGAAAAAATTCTCATGCCATAATTTTATAACTCCATTTGAATGAGTCAAAAATTTAGTCAAAGAAGAATTAGGTGAGAAGGTGTATAACTTGGCTTGGTGATCTACCCTACCCATTGCCACTATAAAATCACTATACAACTCCCTGATGATAATTCAATCTGGTAAAAACTCAACCCTCAAGCCTTTGCTAATATGAGTGATTTGATACATTGATAGGAGATTGGTTGAAAAGAAGGAACATTTAGAACATTATTGAATGTTCCTCCTTTTATTTCAATAAACCCTCTCCCTATAACTGGTACAAAAGTGTCATCACCCAAACTAATAAAAGACATGATATAAGGCTCTAAGGAATAAAACTCAACTAGTGTAGATCCCATGTGGTGAGAAGCACCAAATAAAATAACCCATGGATATGTTGAAGCTACAACTAATACAAGATCCTTGCCCTTTACTTTGATATAATCTTGGGTTGTTGAATTATGGTTAACATATTCAGGAACACTTATGTTGTTATTATCTGGGAGATGAGTTAGGTGATCTATTTATTTCTTCATTCACTTATGTTTATCATGCCCATTTTTATTACATTAGGCACACTTAACCTTCTCTTTCTTAATTTTATCATTGTAAAGAGGATGTTTTGATAGTGACTTTGGTAGATGTTGATTATTTATTATTCTCTTGATCTTTATTATTCTTCTTCTTCTATTTGTTTGGAGTCTTTACTTCCCTATTTCTAGTAATTAGGTATTGATTTTTTGTGGAATTAAATGTACCCATTTATATTAACTTATATTTATCCTTGGTTTATTCAGAAATGAAAGCATCTAAAAAGGGTATTTTCCATGTAGTGCCCAAAGTACTTTTAGTGGCATGGAAAGTAGAGACAAACATTGAATAGTTAGGACCTAGTTTAGAGATTATATAAATAATAAGTTGGTTTTATTCTTTATTTATCCTACATTATTTCAACTAGAATCTCAAGGACTTGAACTTAGTGAAGAAATCCTAAAGGGTGTCAAAGTTGTTAGGACTTAGGCTAATGAGTTAATTCTCAAGTTCATGACCTCTCATCACATCTTGCTCCCCAAATAGCTTTCCCAAGATGGTCCATACATTATTGGGTGATTTGGTAGGATCTAAGTAAAATATAATATCAGGTGATACAAAAATACATAATGGCCCATAGGCTTCATTGGTATAGTTATACCACTTAACTTTCTCAACATATATGTTAGGTTTAGTTTCATCACCCATGGTTATCCTATACAAATTCTTATTGCTTAAAATAATTATTATATTGATTTTACAATCATGATAATTAAATGGATTTAGTGGGTTGATTAAAATTGAATCCATTTTAGTGTAGAGTTTATCTATAGTAGTAGTGCATAGTTGATTTAGAGTAATAGTGCAAGTTGTAGTTGTTTCAAAATTGAAAGTGCAAGGGAAAACTAGAAAAAATTATGCAATAATAGTACACCCCTTGAAATATCAATAGGAAAGGACCCCCCCCCCCCCCAACTAATTTTTCAAATGCATGCTCAAAAGACGTTGGGTTCAACTAAAATTATGTCTCAAGTAATATGTGCAAGTTGTAAAATATAGTTTGTACAAAAATAAGGTGAGGATGTTAGGGTCTTTTGATAATGCATCCAAGATGATTAAAAAAACATGAGAAAGAGAAAAAAAAAAAAAGAGAAATGTTGTTTTGATTGTGAGGGGGTTTGGACACCTACCAAACTGAACTTCACCCTTTGGTCTTTATCGAACAAAAATATAAAGAGTACCCAAAAAAAATTCTCATCTTTTACAATGCTCACAACTATATATATATATATATATATATATATATATATATATATATATATATATATATATATATATATATATAACAATAAAAAAAAGCTAACAATGTATTATTTTTATTAAAAAAATAATCAAAAAATGATGTTCCCAACAATGATTAATAACCCCCCACATTATATTGTTTTTTTTAATTAAAAACAAAATTAAAAAATTTGCCCCTTTTAAAAGCTTTATTACCTTTTCACAATAAAGGTTAATTTGTTTGAAGTCAAGGATTTTTTTTTAAATGTGATCTATGTAATTTTTAAAAGTGTTTCAAACTTAGAAAAGTTTTCCCGTTCATTGAAAAAAATAATAAAACCACCTTAAAAGGCCTATTACCATGAATTTTCCCAAAATCACTTTGCATGCATAAATAGTGGTTTTCATCCAAAGAAGCCTCACCAGATAGGCAATGGTATAGGAGAAGTTGAAGGTCTATTGAATGATGATGTGTAGGATTATGGAAAAACTAAATGAAGTTGTGATTGTGGCATTGAATTAACTCTCAATGGTGTTGAACCAATTCTCAATGGCATCAAACCAAGGTGAACCAAAATATTAGAATGGTTGTGGACACTTCAATAAGAACATAAGACTCCAAATAATATCCCTCTTGGTTGTAAATTACTCACAAGTATACATAGGCTGATATTTCAATGCATAGGCTAAGATGTCAATATTAGGTTGTGAGAGTCAATATGTACGCTAAGAGGTCAATACCAACCATGAGATCCAACACATAGGCCGAGAGGTCAATACCAGACCATGAGAACCAACATGCAAGTTGAGAGGTCAATGCTAGACCATGACAATGGATGGCATCATCTAAGGGACTATGCAAGTTATAACCAAGTTGTATGTAATTTGTAAGATGATTAAAACCTATTACACAATAAACATAGAACCCTCTACCAAGCACCAAAAACTTCTAAAATCAAAATAAGTAGACCAACCATCATAAGTAATAAAACTCATGATTTTAATGAATAACTAACAACATAACAAAACTAGACAAACTTTTACCATGGGAGGATCTAATACCATATCAGACTCGATAAAGTGAATGTGAAGGTTGAATGGTAACATGATATAATAAGCATGTGCACACCACCAAAGAATTTTAACAAATCAAAATCACCAAAGCAATAATTGCATGATACAAATCGAATGGAGAAAGTTAAATGTTCATTAAGAGGATCAAGCTCAAGTAGTGCATACTTATAGGATGGTAAGTAACTCTTCCTCAAATTGTAGTCAAATCACCCTTAGAATATAAATGTAACTCTTCCAAAAAAATTGGTCATAAGAACCTAGAATACAAGTGTAAGTCCTCCACAAAAGGTGGTCAGAGGAGTTACATCCTAGTCTTTCAATAAAACCTATGACACACTAGCTCTACCTAAGCAAGCATATCCTAAAATTTAGGAAAACTTCATGTGAAAAAATAGAATATTCCCAAATAAATAAATCTAGGAAAATAAATACTTACAATAACAATGAAGGTGGTGAAAAAATAATGAGATTGAGGATAAAATAGCTAGGAAGGTTTCTAGTGTGGGTATTTTTAGAGTCCATCATGAGAGACAAATCCATGAGAAGAATGTAAGTAATGGAGAAGATTTGGATAACATGTTTATGAGGCATGATGAATTAGTTGATAAAATATTTGTGGGAACTTTTTATTCCCTTATTGTGCTTATTTAATGTGTAGGTCTAGTAATGGAGAAAATGGCAAAGAAAAGAATAAAGTATAGTTTAGTCTAGCATGTTCATTTGTATAAGTAGAGTAAAGAAGCTAAATAAGAGGATAGTATGGTATTTGTGGATTGATATTTTTGGTAATGATATACAAACAATAGAAAATTATCTTCAAGTCATCATGGAAAAAAGATAGAGAATGAGGATAAAACAACTAGTAAGGTTTCTAGTGTGGGTATTTTTAGAGTCATCATGAGAGAGAAATCCATGAAAAGAATGTAAGTAATGGAGAAGATTTGGACAACATGTTTATGAGGAACAATGAATTAGTTGATAAAATATTTATGGTAACTTTTGATTCCTTTATTGTGCTTATTTAATGTGTAGGTCTAGTAATGGAGAAAATGGCAAAGAAAAGAACAAAGTGTGGTTCAGTCTAGCATGTTCATTTATATAAGTAGAGTGAAGAAGATAAACAAGAGGATAGTATTCTATTAGTGGATTGATATTGTTGGTAATGATATACAAACAATGTAAAATTATCTTAAAGTCATCATGGAGAAAAGATAGAGTGAGAAAGTGTCAAAAAAATATTTTTTTCAAGAGGATATGCACGTGGAAGCTCATTTGTAGTATTTATAGGTAGAAGAGAAGACTCTCACAAGATAAAATGAAATATATTGGTAATATTAAAAATAGTTTTCACAAGAATAGTTTAGTACTATTCCAAGGAGCACATAGGATGAGGAAAGCTTTGAGAAGCTCAAGCTTGATGAGAAAAAAGTGTATAGTGTGTAGATGAAGGATGAGATGGGGTACAAAATTTTGATGTCATCCCAAGTAAATATTTAATATCATGATGTTTTAGTTGAAAAGGTGATGATAAAGGATGATTTCAAATAATCCTTTCAAGGTGAAGAGAGTGAGTTTTTAATTTGTATGAAAACCAGAGCATGCATAGAAGGAGATTATATTTCAATACAGATGGAGAAGTTTCTTGACATAAACATGTGGGAAATGAGATATGATAAAGTAAATATTATCCTTAAGGTGGTACTAGAGGCTTGGGTTATCACTTGGATGTTCAAATGAATGTTGAATATGTTAGGTTGTATAGTGAATTAGTATAACCAAGAAGGATTTTGGGTAAGGTGGTCAGTTAGCTGTGGGTTTAAGCCCATAAAGGAGTATAAGATGCAATAACTAACATCCTAATGGAGGTGGTTAAAAAAAGGTGGGTTTTATCCCATAGGTAGATGGAGAGGAAAGAGGATAATACTTTGGTGGATTGGGATGGACTAATCATAATCCACAAACATATAAATAAAGATCAAAGAGAATAAGAGAGGAAAGGATTTGAAAATAGCAAGAGGGAGCTAGAAATTGAGAAGAAAGAATGAAGTTCAGTTGAATTACTTGGTTTGTTGGAATGGAACACCATGGAGATTATGATTCATGGTTAAAATAACATTTTAAAACTTATTCCATCCATGTGAATAGTATATCACATTGTAAATACCTAGAATGTTTGATGCATATATGCAATCTTACATCAACCAAAAATAGAGTGGTGTGTTTGTGTGGTTTTCCTTTATTTTTTTTGGTTTTGGTTTTGGCATGGATAATTGTTTCTTACGAAACATTATTATTCATACACTTCATTGGTATCAAGGATGCCATAAGAGGTTTAGTTTAGTTCAGTACATTCTATAAATTATCTACAAGAACTCTATGCATTTATAGGTTAAAACATATTAGTTTGGGAAAAGTGAAAAAAGTGGCATGAATAACATCCCAAAACCTTATTTGTATTGTATATTTTGATTCTAATCTAAAATATATGCACTATGAAAAATTTAACCTCATTTCAATCCTATATACAAAAGTTATGGCTCTTGAAGTTAACCCATAAAAACTATGTTATCCTATAACAATCACTAAAGTGAACCCATAGTAACTATTGTAGATGCACATTTTTAATACAACTATTGTTTTTAATTTTTAGCATGTTTTTACACATTTGAAGTTCTAATAATTAAAATTAGTGATGTGTAAGGGAATTTGAATAGTCAAAAATGTGTAATTATTTCATTTCAATAAACCCTTTAACTTCCTTATGTTACATGTCCATAGAAAAAATAAAAAATAATAACTGCAATAATGTCAAAACATATCTATGTTAGATAAGAGAAAAACCTATTAGAAGAGCAAATAATATGTGCATATGAATGAGATCATAACTTAGGAGAAAGATCCAAGTTAAGGAGGTTGGATCCAAGAGAGAGTTAGAAGAGTTTAAACTCTTCAAGAACACAAAGTAGGGAACAAAAATATTAAATCCATTTATGAAGGATGATTTAACTTTTTTGGGAATATTGTAGTCTTATTCCTAATTTAGTTAAGGGTTTGGAATATTAAATAAATAAATAATATTTCCATAATTACACTCCTAATTTTTATATTTTATTTATCTTTTGTAGCTTTCTAAATATAGTAGTAAATTAGGAGAAATAGAACTTAGCTTAAAACAGGTTAAACAACTGTTGTAGGGTTTGAAATTGGATGTGTAGGACTGGGAAAGTGTCACAAATTAGGATCTAGATTTAATTTTTTTAAAGGATAGGACTATGAAAATAGGACACCCTAGATTTTGGTGTTGTCCTTTTTTATTGCTATTATCCAAACTACTCACAGAGATCTCAGTTTTCTAAGTTTTATTCACTATCCCTATGTGAGTTTGCCTCTAAAATCTTGACTGATGAAAGTCTACATAACTCCTTGTATAGATGATTTAATATTCAAACCCTATACTTCATTTTCATTTGATAAAACTTGAGAAATAATGGGGGTTTGTGTGTGTAAGATGCACTGAATGTGTATCCACACCCCTTGTGTGGGTACGTTACCTACATACCAATACTTCGAAAAGGGATCAAGCCATATGTAGTTATCCCACTTAATATGCTTTATGAAATAATTTAATGTAGATACAAAAAAATACTAAATTGGGTGTTCTAGAGGTGGCTAGAGACTGGTGTGAAAATTTGGATATGCTTGTATATGTATTGGATGTTGTATATAGAGAATAGGGAAATTTGCGTCAATAGTTTTTCTTGTATTCTTTCTTGCTTTGTAATATTTTCCAACCTCCTTATAAATGAAATTTGAATGGGATTTTGTAGAGATATATTGGTCATGGATTTAATGTATTCATGTTAGTCCAACAAGATAAAGTATAGGAACTAGAAGGAAATAACTATTGGAGCTCAAAATGCAATTAAACAAGGATGTTAAAATAAGACAACCTAGGGTCTGGCATTATAGTCCAAGTTGGGCACTCCTATCATATATGTTTGGGACTTGAGGGGATAGGATTGGCCTAGAAAATGCTAATTAACTAAAGTGGAATGACCATTTGGAAAGCTTTATATGATTGGGAATAAGCAAAAAGGTGTCTAGAAGGGTCATGAGAGTATGCAAGAAAGACCTATGGGTTTGGTGTCATAATCCACACTCAAGCTACCAATTTTGACATTTTATATGACTACATTTTCCTCCCCTTTATTCTAGTGATACATCAAAGTGAAATACTAGGATAAAGGAAAAGTATAAAGCATACATGAACTTACCTACAAGGGTTGTTAGGAATTTAAAACTTTTAAATTAGATTTAATAAAACCATAAATCAAATATAACTTATGCAATATCATGCATCATATAAACATTCCTCAAACCATGATTATTATGAAAGCATAAAATGGAGAGAACAATAATCAAAGACACATGACATAGATCTATCATGGTTCACCTAGTGTGGGCTACATCCACCAAGAATGTTCTCAATATAAACTGTAATAAAAACACAAGACTACAATGAACTCTCATAGAGATAGAAAAATATCCTATATAAAATGTTGCACAAATAAATGATGCACTTTCACCTACACCTACAAAATATTGTATCTCACAAGCTACTGTACCACACCCTAAAATAAACACCTGCACTTTTCAAAAACATCTGCATTTTTATTTTGATCCTCAAAGCCACACCTTGAAATAAACCATCAACCTCTAAAGACCAAACCACACCCTGTATATATAGAAGATGAGGGAAAATCCATAAAAGGAGGATAAATTTCACCTTGCTTATCCAAGATAAGCATCATCCACAAAGGATAATTCATTTACACCTCATCAAGTTCATCCAAAAGCTTACCCAAGAAGGAACAAGCCAAGATTGACTCTCCACTTTTTAAGGCACATTTTCCAACAATCATGTGATCAAAACCAACTCCTTGTAACAAGGAAGTCAATACATCTTCCAATGAATAACCAACTCCCTTAGATTAAGGAAGTCAACATGGAAAATAGACATCTAACAACCAACTCCATAAAACATGAAAATATAGAAATTAGATAAAATAAGGAATATTCTTCACATGTGGAACAAGGTTCTACAAAAGGTGGAGTGGTAAAAAATGTGCTCCCAAAATTTTTGGAGCTCTTTAGGCCCCAAAAATACACTCCTAAGGTCATGTGATAGCCCTAAAGGGCTCCACACTCAATAATCTCCAACTTGAAGACCGTTTCTCTTAATAGAATCTATCATTGTTCCATGACCACTAAGGCCAACCAAATCCAAACATAGTCTCAACTTGTCCAATGTGACCACCTTGGTCATCATATCTTAAAGATTCTAACTAGTATGAATATTCTCCAACTTCACCAAGTTCTCCTCTAAAGCTGTCCTGATGAAGTGATAATGTAACTAAATGTGTTTTATCATCGAGTGGAAAGTAGAGTTCTTTGCCAAATGAATAACACTCTAACTATCACTGTGTAGTCTCCTAACTTCTTGATCATGCCCCAACTCTTGAAACAACTCCTATAACCAAATCATATCCTTAGTAGCCTATGTGGTAGAAACATACTCTACCTTTATGGTTGATAAAACCATAACCTTATATATCTTGTAAATCCAACTAATTATTGTATCTCCAATAGTAAATATATAACCTACCATACTTCTCCTACTATCAATATACCCTACCATATTTGAGACCACATAACCATGCAAAGTGGTATCTGATCCACCATAACATAATGTAAAATCCATGGTTCCTCTCAAATATCAATGAATCCAATTCATTGCTTACCAATGCTCATAATCTAGATCCTTCATATACCTACTCACAACTCCCATTGTTTGGAGAATATCTAGCCTAGTAAAAACCATGGCATACATCAAGATGCCAACTGTCAATGAGTAAGGTACCTTAGACATCTTAAGATTTTTAGCTTCTATCTTGGGATATTGCTCCTTTGATAATATAAAGTGGCCTGCCAAAAGAGTACCAATAGATTTAGCATCTAACATGTTAAACCTTTCCAAGAATATTTTCACATACTCTGATTGGGATAAGATTAGCTTCCTCTCCTTCCTATCATGAGAAATCTTCGTACCAAGGATTTTTTTTACAGCACCCAAATCCTTCATATAAAAGGAGTCACTAAGTTGTTTCTTGAGCATATGAATATGTTATATGTTCTTTCCTACAACTACAACCTCATCGACATACAAGCATAATATTATAAAAGAACTATCACAAAATATTTTTTGTACATGCAATGGTCAGAATGACACCTTTGATATTCTTGTTCCAACATAAAATAATCAAAATTTTTTATACCATTATCATGGAGCTTGTTTCAAACCATACAAGCTCTTCTTTAGTCTGCACACATAGTTCTCCTTCCCTTTGACCTCATATCCATTTGTTCCTTCATATACAACTCTTCATCCAAATCACCATGAGGAAAATCAATTTTCACATCTAATTATTCTAAGTGTAAAACTATAATACTCACCTCCATTATTTGATCTGAGACATTTCAATTTGAGTCTTATTTCATTCTCAACCAAGGCTTTTCACTTCTTAAAAGTGTCAGATACATCAAATTTCTTTTTAATGCAATATACCCAAACTTTCCTAGTTTCATCATCAATAAAAGTGACATAATAATTGGATCTACTAATAGAAGATATCTGAGATAGTCCCTATACATCTGAGTGTAACAAATCTTACTTGTGTTCTTTCCTTGTGGGTCCAACCTTTAATAACTTAATTTCTTCTATTTTCCATACACACAATTCTCATATAAGTCTATATCTATGTATCTTAATCCAAACAACTTATCTTTTAAGATCTGCATGCCCTTGTGGCTCATATGATTGAACCTATAGTGCCACATAGTTGCATCTCTATCTATAATAACTAAATCAAGAAAATAAACACTATTAGTCAAATATAAGGTACCAAATTTCTTACCTCTTTAAATCACAAGATTACCTTTGGTAACTTTCCAAGAATATATAGTAAATAATATTGAACATCCCTCACTACCTAATTACCCTACTGAAACCACATTCCATCTCAACATAGGCATGTGTGTGACATCCTTAAGGATCCATGTGTTCCCATTATGCATTTTAACATGAACACAACCTTTCCCTACTATTTCATATGGTTCATCATCACCAATATATACATGTCCTAAATTATCTTGAACATAATTAGTAAAATAAGGCCTATGTAGGGTGGCATGAAAAATAGCCGCTGAATGTAATACCCAAGACTCATAAAAACTATCTATAGAAATAATTAAGACATCTTGACATGAATTATCTGATATCACATTTACCTCATTCATTTCCTCCTTTTTTTCATTATTATCTCGAAGTGACCAAAAATCCTTATTTGAGTGTCTACTCTTCCCACAATTCCAACATATCATCTTGGATCTAGATCTGGACTTAGATCTACCTTTTGACTTTCCTCAATTGCTTTTTCTCTTATCCTTTTGCCTCCTTCTAGTATCAATAGAAAAATCATTACCTAAATATGATTCACCAATTCTGTTCCTTTGCATCTCCTTGCTAAGAATCACACCTACAACATCTTCAAAATTCAAGCTTCCCTTAGCAAGGACTATATTACTCACAACCATAACCAAACTATCCCAAATATCAAGCAAAGAACATAAAATTAGCAAATCTCTAACTTCATCATCAAACTTGATTCCAACTAAATTGAGCATACTTACAACTATATTAAAATCATTAAGATGATTAGCAATTGAACCATTCTCAGACATTTTCATGTTAAGCAACCTTTTCATAAGAAAAATTTTATTATAAGAAAAGGGTTTCTCATATAACTTTCCAAGTTTATCCATGAGATCTTTTTTGGTTTTCTCATTATAAATATTAAATGCAACATAAGATACAATGCATAACTGAATAGCTCCCAATGCCTTCCTATCAAGTAATGACCAATTTGCATCACTCATACTTACAGGTTGTTCTACTTTCCCCTCCAAAGGGAGATGTAGCTCCTTTTTATATAGATAATCTTCCATCTACATTTTCCAAAACCAAAATGCTTACCATCAAAATTCTCCACTCTGAATATGATCTCTTCTCCCATAGCTCCCACTCAATCTAATAACCTTCATATGATTTACCACTTTAGCAAAACACACAACCAATGGCTTTGATACTAGTTGTTAAGAATTAAAACTTTTAAATCAGATTTAATATAACCATAAATTAGATCTAACGTATGCAATATCATGCATCACAAAAACATTCCTCAAACCATAGTTATTATGAAAGCATAAAATGGAGAGAATAAAAATCAAACACAAATGACATAAATCTACCATGGTTCACCCAATGTGGGCTACATCCCCAAAGAAAGTTCTCAATATAAACTATAATCAAAACACAAGACTACAATGAACTCTCATAGAGATAGAAAAATCTCTTTTAGAAAATGTTGCACAAATAAATGCTGAACTTTCACTTGCACCTGCATAATACTATATCTCACAAGTTGCTACACCACACCCTGCAATAAACACTTATACTTTGAAAAAACATTTGCACTTTGACTCTGATCCTCAAAGCCACACCTTATAAATAAACCATCAAACTCTAAAGGCCATACCACACCTTGTATATATTACAGATGAGGGAAAATATACAAAATGAGGAGAAATTTAACCATGCTTATCCAAGATAAGCATCATGCACAAAGGACAACTCAGTTCCACCTCATCAAGATCATCCAAAAGCTTACCCAAGAAGGAACATGCCAAGATTGACTCTCCACTTTTTAAGGCACATTTTCCAAGAATCATGTGATCACAACAAACCCATTATAACAAGTAAGGTAGTACATTTTATAATGAACAACCAACTCCCTCAGATCAAGGAAGTCAACATGGAAAATATACATATAACAACCAACTCCATAAAACATGAAAACATAGAAATTAGATAAAACAAGGAATATTCCACTCACATGTGGAACAAGGTTCCACAAAAGGTGGAGTGGGTAAAAATGTGATCCCCACATTTATGGAGCTTTTTAGGCCCCCAAAATACACTCCTAAGGTCATGTGATTGTATACATCCAATTATTAACACCATTTATGTTGAAATTATCAATCTTACTTGAATTGCACTTGAATGCATATTTTAGGCTAAAATATATATAATACCATAAATGGTTCAATCTTGTCATTTACAAGAGCCAATTTAGGTCAAAGTAGCCCTAAATGGGGAAATGCAATTTTTGCACTAGCTAACTTTGATCAATTCATTTTGAGTCAAAATGATGATTTCACCTTTGTGTGCTATGGATCACTCTTTTCTTCTAATGCATTGGTACATGTCACATACTTTTGTTATTTTGTGTTGGAAACATCCTAAATGGGAATACATTTCTAATGCATCTAACATCAGCTTCTAATTCTTCTCAAGACAAATTACAACTCAATAATATGACTTTTTGACCATTTTGATTAATTGACGGCCAATTTACAAATAATTACACAAATGTTGAATAACCTTGTTTAAGGATAATTAATCCAAATAAAGATCTTAAGTGGATTTTCCATGAGAGTTGTTGAGTATTTATATTTGGAAATTGATTTATATTATTTGCATCATTAGGTGATGTCATCTAAGGGTGGCATCCATCAAGCCATAAGTACATAAAATATCAAGATTATGGGTCTCCCATGCCTGTTTATTACCTCCTATGCCTCATTAATGTTCCTTATTCTAATGTCATGATGAGGATAATTATGGATTTTAATTACATAATTCAATTAATCCATGACCACACATCTCAATCTTGAGATGAACGGTCATGGTTGATTTTGGTCATTCTTGAAAATATATAAATAGAGAGGCCATGGACATCATTTTTAAGCTTGAATATTGAAAATTTATAATGTTAAATTGTTTCCATAATCCTTTGCATTTGATCATTGATTTTTTTTGCAAGCTTCATTGATATGCTAGTTTAGTGATTCCAAATCATGAGCCTAGCTTTTCTAGAGTGTTCTTAAGACATTGGAGGAGTTTGCCACCATTGTTGATAAATAAAAGGATGCTTGATCAAGGGAGAACATGATTTTGAGCCACTTTTGGAGAATGGATTCACTTGGGAAGGTATAAATTTCTTAATTTCTTTCATTTATCTTTCATTGTCATTAGTAATTCTCACATGAATAGATAGGCTTAATTCAGTTTATTCTTATCCATTTTTCCTTTGGTTTATTATACTAATGTTTTACTAATCATGTTATGTAATCCTCTCTACATTTGGCATGCTTAGTGGGAATGCAACCCATAAATTTTCTCACAAATCTTTTACAATCAACCTACTAACTATTGTCATGTAGGCTCTTAGAGTATGGAAGCAAAGAAAGCAAAAATTTGAGAAAAAAAAGTTTATTTTTATAAACCATAGTTTTGTTCTCTAGATGACCCAACTTGGCTCTAGTTCATCCCAATTTGGCTCTAGTTCATCCCAACTTACCTATCAACCCAACTCACCTATCAACCTTGCTTGCCTATCCAACCCAACTCACCTGTCAACCCAACTCACCTATCAACCTAACTCACTTGTCCAACCCAACTCACCTATCCAACCTAACTCACATATCAACCCAACTCACTTGTCTAACCTAGCTCAACTATCAACCCAACTCAACTGTCAACCTGAGAGCCAAAATTCTTAATATCATTTGCTCAAACTCTTAAGTGCTTCAAAACAAACCCTTATAATTATGTTTTTTGAGGTTTAGGGGGTAGTTTGGAAGTTGTTTTGAATGCTTTTGACTAATTGAACACACTATAATTTGGGTTTTAAATGAACATGCTTGATTTCACACATTTAGAATTAGTGCTTAAAATGAACCTAAGATTTGGCTAAGTATTAGATACATTTCATTTAGTGTCTTTAAAACACATCATAACTCTTTCAACATTTTAAATTTGGTGTTTTAAACATAAATTTAGGATAAGTTTTGAATCTTCAATTTGAACTTTAAATGAACTTAGGTCTTTATTTCTTCGTGTGGTCTTTTTTGTGTAATCTTTTACAATTTTAGCAATTTAAGGCCAAGGGCCAAAAAGAACACCACCAAATCTTTATTTTAGTGATTAAAATTGAACACACTTGTCAATTTTTGTTTTCAATAGTTATTTATTTAGAACTTGATTGGAAAAAATAAGATTGTTACGTGTATGCTCTTCCATCCATCCCCTTTAAAGAACTTTTGGAATCAAAAGTGTCATCCTTATTACAAACATGCATAATCCAATCCATAGAAATAATGTCATCTAAATCACTCCCAGAAAACTTATCATAGTTTAGGTGACCTTGAAAATGACCCTAAAGTATTTCTATTTAGTCATTTATTTTTATGCAAACTTGGCTTGCAAGGGAGACTTCATTACCTCTGGGGAGTTCTTTAGGGAAGCTTTGACCCAGGGTTTCATCTCTTAGAATTGACTTAACCACTCACACTAGGATCAAATGTTTGATAGGTTAAACCACCTTCTAGTGTTGGAGTTTCACATGGGACATATTTTCACTTTGGAAATTGCACTATACTGAGTGAATAGTAGGATGTAGTGGTTGAAAAAAGGACTAGACCTTTTTACAAGCCAAGTCATGGATACCCAATTTCCATGATTTTCTTTTGCATCATTTGGCATGAAATTCATTGTGTAATTGATTCCCCTAGAAATGATCCAAAACTAATTAATTTTAGTCAACCCCACATTTCCATACCCTTGCTAAGATTTAGATGATTATACTTAGTGTATTTTGGTTATTTATCTTAATTGGTGTTTCTGAGAATAAAACTTGTTTTTTTATTCATAAATCATATCCAAATCAATTTATTTATATGCCACTCTTTTGTTTAAAGAGGTGTTATGTTGTCTATTTTACACCACACTTGTGCCTTGAATGTTTTTGCCAAACATGTTTGTGTATGTGCCATTTGGACCTCATTTATGTGTCTTCATGATGTTTGGTTTTATCTAGCTTATTTGGTCCAATCTTAGTTTTCAAAATTGTATTTTGAATCAACCTTGTCAAGTTTGGATCCAAACATTTATTTATTTCTATTTAGGCCTCAATTCATGGGGTTGGTACACAAATATTTTTGGTTGCATAACTTCAATTAAATGTTTACCCAATTTTGAACATTATTGATTGTTTGTTTGTTTAATCACCTATCCTCATCATTATTTGAGTCTTTATTTGATAGAATAAAACCTTTCTCAAAAATCCTTTGACATTTATATATTTCACATGAGGTTATTTTTTACCAAAATATTGGAACAAACCATTTTGAAGCTGCAGTCTCACCCTTTCAACCAAGGTTAAACCTTTTGTCTTTTTGAACATAGTTTTTTAGAGTTTGTAGAACTCGAAGTCTTTTTATTTTCAGAGCTTTCTTCATTAAATGTGAACATGGCTAGTTACACTTATGGTGGAGTCATGGATAATCTAACTTATGATAGAATGGCCACACAAAATAACTTTTATGACTTTAGTCAAGACCCTTATGGTGACAATATGGTTTGTGAGATAGATTTATATCTACCTCACAAAAATTAGTCATGGGAACACAATCAAGATCTAAATTATGATCCAACTCGAGACTGGAATGATTGGGTTTATCAGGAAGACTTGGATGCTTTGGATGGTGTGAGTAATTAGGCTCCATAATGTGCTAAGATCACCATTTTAGGACCTCATTTGGTTCACATAGGAAACCAAACTAAGAAGCATCTAGTCATCACCATTTTAGGACCTCCTCATTTGGATCACATAGGCAACCAAACTAAGAATCATCCAATCATCACCATTTTAGGATCTCCTCCTTTGGTTTCCACATGCAACCAAACTAAGAAGCATCTAGTTGTTGCCATTTTAGGACCTCCTCTTTTAGTTCACATGGGCAACCAAACTAAGAAGCATCCAATTATTACCATTCTTGGCCCATCCCTAGTTTTTGATGAACCTATTGTTGAAGAACCTTTATTTGATAAACCAATTGTGTTTTATCCCTTCTTCAATAGTCTAATTTTTGGAGAGTCCATTATTAAACCACAAACCATTGATCTCGCTAAACTAAATATTCCCCACTTTAAAAATAATGTGTCAGTCTTCAAGCCAAAATAAGACCCATTACCTCTTCAAGAGCCATCTTATGAGGATCAAAATGTGTTTAAAATTGATTTTTTGCAACCAATTGTGAACCAAAACCAAAATTTTATTGTTGAAACATCCATTTGTGACAAGTCAACCTGTGATATGTTGCCTATTCATATTTTACTTATTTTTAAAGAGCCTCATATCCTTGATAAACCAATCTCTATAGAGTTGTCTTTTGATCTTTTCCCACTCATTAAAGAGTCTCACTTTGACAGACTTGATTTTTTTGAGACATCCTTTGAGTGGTTCCCTCTCTTTGAGGGGCTTCACTTAGATGAGTCAGTCTATATTGAACCCTTCTAAGATGAATTAGTTTTTATTTATCCCATTATGCCATCATAGACCATTACTTGTCAATTATTATCAAAACAACCACATCAGATGAAGAATTAGAATTAAAGTCATTTCTATTTTCAAATTGACATCAGATTTAACATCAAAAATAGAATCAACATCAATTGTGACATTGGATTTAGAGTTCATTGCTTTAGAATCATAATCAAAAATAGATTATAGTATTAGTTGTTATAACATTGGTTAAAATTGCCTTGCAGATTAATTTGAATATATTTGTGATCCTTCTATGATATTTGAGGATGATTACTTCAGCATTGACATAAGTTCTCTTAGTATCTTCTATGAGGATTGCTTTGCCTTTCACCATCCCATTATTACCACCCAACATAGCCAATATATTAACATTCCACCTCCCAAAAGTGTCGATTGGGATCGATAGAATCACACTTTGTTGAATTGCATCCATGGTGACATACCATTTATAGAATATCAGGACCAAGAACATATTCATTTAGAATAAGAACAAGCTCCTTGTGAAACCTTTTTGTAGGTGTTAGGGGATAATAAAATATCAAACTTAGAATCATTTATTGAAACCATTTCGAAGGTGTTAGAAGACAATAAAAGTCAAATGTTAACATCTCTTTGTGAAACCTTTTTGGAGGCACTATGGGATGATCAGAACAAATTCATTGGTGAAAACCTCATCAAGGCACCAATAGCTGAGCATAAAAGTTCTTGACTATTTAATGAAGATATTATTGAAAATCAAATCAAAATAGCTTCCAATCTACAACATAATTAGATGGTAGTTACTCTCAAGATCAAGCAACAAAACAATTTGGTGGTCCTATCGAGAGCATCTTTAGAGGTCTTCAGCCCTACCACAACTAAAATTATGTTGAATCTGACATCAAAAAAACCACATGTGACTAAAAGTATTGATCTTCATTTGTTTCCCATTTATTATACATTCCATTATCACCCACCCATTCATTAACCACTTATATCATTTATCATTGATAGCACTTTCCTTTGTCAAGGTCATAAGGATATCTTGTCTTGACATTTGAAGGAAGCAGAACCAATGATCTATGGGGATCATAAGCACATTATTGAGATCTAGATCATTAATAAGTTCTTAATAGAATAACTTTTTTGAAAGGGAATTGGGTATCAACTTTATAACTGATCATTTTTTTTGACTCACATATTGCTTAGGACATGCATCTCCATATCAGCAAGAGCAATAGAACCATTTTTCATTTACCATTCACCCATTTTCCATTACCATGCCTCATCTTTTGGGGAAACCCTTTAGACCATTTTTATGCATTATTATACCATTGTGATCCATGAACCATCATATTTGAACTACATTTATATGAGGTCCTTCGGGACTATGTAGGCAATGTTTAATTTTTATTGAGGTCAGCTCAGTCACTTTCTTTATGCTCTCACCATTTTGTGAGTAGTCTAATCTAATCATTTCTTAGGGTAAATTTTGTTTTTTATATGGCCAATTTCCTTGTGATAATTTCATTATACCATTTTTACTATACCATTTCTTTACTATTAACCAAGGCTTGATTTTGGTTATCTTACCAATCCCATTTTTTATCTTGGTTCCTTTAGTTCATCCTACACTTTATGTGGGGAGATTCTGATCTAGTTTTCAAATGTCATGTTGAATGATAGTCTATGGAATTAGTGTGACATTTGATTTGGAAATTTATCTTTCTTTTATTATCTTATTTGGTATCACTGATTATAACTGCCTATGGGAAAATCAATATTGTTTTGGTACCCTTGATTATAACCACCTTTGGGCAAATTAGTATTATGATAGTATTTCCTAATTAAAACCACCTATGGGAAAATTAGGTACAATGCCTTTTTATTATGCATTACCACATCATTTTGTCATTACTATTATCATTTGTCTTATCATTCACCTTTATTTGTGAACTTGTTATGACCTAGTCAAATTTTCATCACCTCTTGTGTGGGAAGAATTACTATGGCTTGGAATTATTTTGGGGTTATATAGGTTGTGCTCAAAGCATGTTGAGGTCAACTCAGTCCCTCTTATCATATGCTATCACCATATTTCAAGCATTTTAAGTTGGTGCACTCTCACCATTTCATGAGCTAGACCATTCTATATCTCTTAATCCTCAATCGAGTTGAGATACTTAGAAATTTCCAAAGATATTCATAGAACATTTAAAAAGTCGAAAACATTTTGTATGTGTTTATTTGATTGTTGTTTGTTATCTGGTCTTTTATTTTCTTGTTTGGTCTTGCTTCTTTGTTTTATTTTCCACTTACATCTCGATGGTCCACATAGGTCTCAATTATTCATATCATGATCTTATGTTATTAATTTGTTCTTGCCTTGATTTTCTACTTTCTTGTTCCTAATTGAATAATGATTGTTCATATCTTGATTTTAAGTTAGGTTCATTTATGTTTCTTTTTATTTGTCTTTGATTTTTTGTTTAAATGTAAATAGCTATAACTTTAGTTTTGGTAATTGTTTTCCCATTATCCTTAGTTATAGGTATTCATATTTAAATCAGCTCAGTGTAATTAGAATCTTATGTCATTCTAAGTTATTCATACTTATGATGCCTAATTTATTTTGCTATAACAAGCACTTTGTGCTCAAGTCTCAAAATCTTAACATCAACATCAACTCTGATGAATGATTCTCAAGAACACTTTTCATAATCTAGGCTCATGATATGAAATTAGGCATTTAGGTACTATACATTTTAACACTTGACTCTATGCTTAGACATGCATCTCTTTGCATAAATTATGAGTCTAATCAATTCTTGGTTAGTTTTCATCATTCCTCATTCTATTCTCTCCCAAACATGGGTGAACTACATTGGCCTGAAGTTCATGTTGGAACATGAGTCCATGGAACTATGTAAGCAACACTCAATTTCTATTGAGGTTCGATTGACTATCTCCATTCTTCTTTTCATCTCTCTTATCACTTTGTGCATTCTCATATGCTTAGTTTTATATGGCTTTCTAAGACATTACACCATTGCATGTAAATTTTCACCCACTCACTTTGACCTATCTTTTAGGTTATATCTTTGAGCTATTTTTCTTACCAATTGCTCATGTTGGAGCCCACCATCTGAACCACATCTGAATCAAATCATCTCTATAAGGGAAAACCATTATTTAATATTTATCAATGATCAAAATGAGCCCTACTAGGGCACAACTATTTTATCATGATCATAATTACTCTACTAGAGTACTTCTTATTATATTCGCTTTGGAAACCCCATTCTAGTGGTGCTTCCCTTCCTAAAGTAGAACATTCTCTCTTTTCCTCTAATTCCAAGCTCTCCACATTAAAGCCCATGATGGAAATATTTTAGTGTGCAACTTGTCTCAAGATTGATCAATATTTTAAGCACATAGCTTGTACTCTCAAATTGGGTATGTTTATAGTGTGTCTCTTACATTTATAGATTGTATCTTTCCCATTCCCCATATCTTTGGGGCCTATTATACCTCTAATTGTACTTTGATCATTTATCGTAATCATGTGTGCAAGCATTAGCTCATCTAGATGTGATTTATTCAATGGGTTAATTTCTCATTTTCTCTCTCTTTTCAAGAGTCCATCCTTCTCTTCCATCCTAGTATGTCCTCTCAAGGGGACATCATGGGTCTATCCCAATTTATTTTTGACAAATATTTTCTTTGAAAAGATGTTGCTTCACTTGAATGTCTTTCTACACCTTCTTAAATAAGGGTAAAATATATACATCCAATTCCTAACACCATCTATGTTGAAATTGCCAATCTTACTTGAATTGTACTCAAATGCACATTTTAGGCTAAAATCCATAAAACACCCTAAATGGTTCAAACTTATCATTTACATGTGCCAATGTAGGTCAAAGTATCCCTAAATGGGAAAATACAATTTATGACCCAGCTAACTTTGATCAATTCATTTCAAGTCAAAATGATGATTTTGCCTTTTTGTGCTCTAGATCACTCTTTTCTTCTAATTCATTGGTACACATCACGTACCTTTTTTGTTTTGTGTTAAAAACATCATAAATGGTAATATGCTTCCAACGCATCTAATTTCACTTCCTAGTTCTTCTCGAGTTAAATTATAACTCAATAATATGACTTTTTATCCATTTTGATTAATTAGGGCCAATTTACAAATAATTGCATAAATGTTGATTAACCTTGTTTAAGGATAATTAGTCCAAATCAAGATCTTGAGTGGATTTTCCATGAGAGTAGTTGAATATTTATTTTTGGAAATTGATTTATATTATCTGCATCATTAGGTGATGTCATCTATGGGGTGGCATCCATCAAGCCATAAGTGCATAAAATATCAAGATTATAGGTCTTCCATGACTCTTTATTACCTCCCATGCCTCACTAATTTCCCTTCTTCAAAATTCATGATGAGGATAATTATGGATTTTAATTACATAATTCAATTAATCGATGACCACACATCTCAGTTTTGAGATGGATGGTCATGGTTGATTCTGATCATTCTTCAAAATTTATAAATAGAGAGGCCATGAACATCATTTCTAAGCTTGAATATTGAAAAGTTATAATGTTAAATTATTTACACAATCCTTTGCATTTGATCATTGATTTTGTTTGCAAGCTTCATTGATATGCTAGTTTAGTGATTCCAAATCATAAGCCTAGGTTTTATAGAGTGTTCTTGAGACATTAGAGGAGTTTTACACCATTGTTGATAAAGACAAGGATGCTTGATCAAGGGAGAACATGATTTTAAGCTACTTTTGGAGAATGTATTCACTTAGTAAGGTATAAATTTCTTACTTTCTTTCATTTGTCTTTCATTGCCATTAGTAATTCCCACATGAATAGATAGGCTTAATTTAGTTTGTTCCTATGCATTCTTCCTTTGGTTTATTAGACTAGTGTTTGAATAATCATGTTATTTAATCCTCTCTATAGTGATATCCCTAAAGGGATCCACACTCAACAAGGGTGAAGCTCCCGAAGCTGTGTAATATTGGGTGTGTGTAGAGAGAGCACATCATAAAGTGTAAATCTGCAAAATAAAATGAAGAGTAGATTAGTTATTACTAGAAATTTTATGTTTAAAGTAAAAAAATAGAAAAGTTGGGTAAAAGAGAGAGGAAAAGAAAGGAATGAATACACTTCATCGAGTACATGAACCAATACAAAACATGTTGTGATGTTGATTTAATAGTTTAGGAATATTGGTGTCTTATTCCTAATTTTGTTAAAGGTCTAAGCTAATTAAATCAATAAATAGTATTGCAATAACTAAGCCATTTATTTATATAATTTAATTTTAATTTAAAACTTTCTAAAAATAGTAATAAATGAAGGGAAATATAACTTAGCTTAAATTGGACTAAGATGATTGAGACAAAAGTTGGTACTAGTTTTGTACGATTGAGACACTATCACAAATCAAGATCTGGATTTCATTCACTGAAAGGATAGGAGTGCCAAAAATAGGATACTTTAGGGTTCAATGCTATAGTCCATGTCCTACCTCTATTATCCAAACTAGTCACAAATATCTAAGTTTTTTGGGTTTTGTCCATTGTTCCTATATTAGTTTGTCTATGAAATTTTAAGTCTTGACTATTGACAAAGCTCCTTATAGATATAATTTAATATCCAACCCTAGGTCCTCCTTATAATTGAACTTGAATGAAAACTTAGAGAAAAAGGGGGGGTTAATGTGTGTAAGATGCACTAAACATGTATCTACACCCCTTGTGTGGGCATGTTGCCTACGTACCAATACTTTGAAGAGGGATCAAGCCATATGCAGTTCTCCCACTTGATGTGCTTTATACAATAGTTTAATGAATATGTAGAAATTTTAAACTAAGTGTGCTTGAGGTGGCTAGGGACTGTTGTGAGGGTTTTAATGAGATTGTGGCTGTATTGGCTAGATATATGTAGAGAATAAAGAAAATTGCCTTAGTGGTCTTACTTATATTCTTGCTTGCTTTTGAAAATAATTGCCAAACCTTATAAATGAACTTTGAATGGGTTTTTATAGAGATATGTTGTTCAATTCAATCATGCTATGCTGACACAATGAAGAAGAGGAATCAAGGAAAATGGTTACTTGAGCTCAAAATGTGATTGGATAGGAGTATTGGAAAGGGGACACCCTAGGGTCCAGTGTTATAGTCCAAATTGGGTGATATTATCGTGATGGTATGAGACTTAGAGGGATAGAATAAGCATGGAAAAAAGGTCTTAGATAAGTTATAATGAGGTCTTGAAAGCCTATGGATGACTGGGAATCAGCAAAAAGATGCTTAGAAGGGTCATGAGAGCATGCAAGATGGACCTATGGATTGGATGTCATAAGCCACACTCAAGATACCAATTTTCATATTTTATATGAATACCTTTTACCCCCTTTATTCTAGTGATGTATCAAAGCAAATTAATAAGATAAAGGAAAAATAGAAAGCGTACCTAAACTTATCTGCAAGGGTGAAATTGATGAAGCTATGTGATGTTGTGTATGTATTGTACCAAAAGTAATATTGTGAATGGAGTTGAGTTAGTAATTCCCTTGGAGTGGCTCAAGAGTGCAAATGCTGACCCGTTGACTACATTTTCATCCACTAAAATAAGATATATGATCATGCATGTGCTAATTGATATTTGGATGACGTGTTTAATCCCTCTAAATAGGTGGCTCAAGAATACAAAGGCTAGTTAGTCCTTTGGATCCATCATTGCCCCATTAAGTGAAGCTATAAACTAATAATAGTATGAATATGTGTCATAAGAGATGGACTTTGAATCCCATGAATGCTCTATAATCTAACAATATGGTGTGGATAGTTGAATGTGTACTAAAAACTAGGCCAATATTTGCCAACTCGGAAAAGATAGAGATTAGGATTGTATGAAAGCCACT
The DNA here is from genome assembly GCA_037957365.1 of Torreya grandis. Lineage (NCBI taxonomy): Eukaryota > Viridiplantae > Streptophyta > Pinopsida > Cupressales > Taxaceae > Torreya > Torreya grandis. The sequence continues at coordinate 1,023,852 of JARHVA010004897.1, read as the reverse complement.
TTGAAACTGGGTAATAGGCTTATGTGGAAGCCACTCAAAAAAGTGGAGATTGGGTTTGTATGAAAGCCACTCTGAAATGATGCCAACCACCTATAGATGGAATATGTTTAACTTGAAAAGAAAAGAAGATCAATGTGTCATGCACATTGCCCCCAATCACTAGTGTTTGTAACATGGATTTTGATCTGGAAGTTATACCAACTACCTAATCTAAAATATAAGTGAGTCCATCATGTTGTGCATGATGCCCCCTATATCTATATTCTTTGAGAAAATTTGTATTGAAACTACTAAATCTAAACTAGTCTGTATATGCAAAATTGTAGCTGAGCTTACATTTCTACCTATTTTTATAAAATTTGGGTTCTTTATTATTTGGACAGGAACACCAAAAATAGGACACCCTGATGTTTGATTTTGTTGTCCATATTTGGTTTTATTATCCTTTACTAAAATTGAAGGTTGTTCTAAAATCATCACTATTTTTTTGGTCTATTCTACCTAGTTTGACCTCTGATTGTTGTTCTGAGTGATCTAGAAACTATTTTTTTGATCAATAGGAGCTCTGATCTCTGAGACAAAACTCTTGTTTGTTATCCCCTCTTATTGAGGGTAGGAATGAAGACCCTTTAATGACTACCTTCATAATAAATAGCCCTATAAGTTTATTATACTATGAAATACATGATATAATAATGATAATCAACAATATATCTCAAGATATATCACGGTTTGTATTGGAGATTTTTAGACAAATAGAGGTATGCCTAGATAGATATAACAATGTAATAGCATGTGCAATGCATTGAATTGAATCTAGAAATGTTAGTTGTTATTAATTAGTTTTTATTTGTCAAGGAGGGATGGATCATGATGTCCATCATGGCATTAAAGAAATAAAGAGAATACATGATGTGGATCATGGCATTGCAACTAGTTGTGAAGCAAACAAGCATGTGAGGTAAAAATCAAGAAGCATACAAGAGTGTCCAAGGGGCCAAGAAAATAAGGAACATGGGCACATGTCACTCAAACTAGAAAAAAAGCATACAAGGCATGTTTAAATACCACATACACATACAAATGAAAAAAGCAAGGTTGGCATAAGGGCTACAGGCACATAGAAGAGTACAAGAAAAGGACATTGGCAAATGTCCTAAAGGACATACAGGAGACAAAAAAAGAATTAAGAAATGCAATCACATCTAGATATGTAAAACAAGAAAGGATGGCATGTAATATTAGAAATATAATCACATTTAACTAATCAAAGTAATAAGTGAAAGTATGTAAGACATGTAGTACAAGATTAGATATATGCTAAGAAATACACAAGTGTTATATACTAGTGATTATCGATAGAGTAATCTATGTAAGCTAGTAAGTAATGTAAATCATCATGATAACTAGAGTGTGTGGTGTAGGAATGACATAACTTGGATGGTGTAGTCATGTAGAAGATACCCCTAGGGGGTAAATATATCAGTGTATGTCTTGAATGTAAAATTAGGATACCCCTCAATTGGTAGAGTGAATCAATCAAGGATCTAGATGTCACTGCACACATTCAAATAAGATCAAGCAAATTATGATAATGTAAATAAATTGACAAATAAATGCATAGAATAATAGAATGTATGTCTAGCATAGTAATAGAAATGTAAAGAATGGATAATGCATACAATTGAATTTTTTTTGTGTTTTTAAATTATTTGAATGTTTTTTTTTGTATTTAAAGACATATTTAAATGTTTTTAGTATTTTTGATATTAGCTATGTACAATCCATCATAAGGAGACTATGTACAAGAAAGCTGAAAGAAACTACATACAATAAAGACTAAGAAGAAATGATACTAATCGATGAGTCTCATGGGAGACTCCCTATCATGGTGTCATATATTAAAGAGAGGAATTGTGCATGATTTTGAGGCATGATGGAAGGGTTAAGACTATGACTCTAAAATTTGTGTATACTATAAATATTCTAAAATATCTAAAGTAAAAATTGATTGTGGAGTCCCCTTCTAACTCTAAGAAGTGGATGCAACTATAGAGCTCTTAAAGACCCATCTATTAGTAGGAAAAACTCTCTAAATATGTGGTTTATGTATAGAGGCATGAGACCTAAATGAGATTGCTTTGGGTGTGAACACTATGGCTGGAAGTTGTCTAGAATTTTAAAACTATGGCTTCTCTAAAAGAGACCTCTATGGAAGTGTATGAACTCTCTATAATGGTGATGGAGGCCTTGACTGTGTCTAAATCTAATCTAGAGAAAGAAATTAAACTGGTGAAGAAACTAAAATTGGTGGTAAAACTGAAACTAGTGACTACAAAATAGTTGATGGCTATGGAGTGGGGAGTGATAACTCATATGGAATTCCACCAACTATAATAAACTAATTATCATGAATGAATTTCATGCATCTATAAACTATAGAAGGTACTACTCAAATTTTTTGAATCCATGGTTAACCAAGTAACATATCAAAAACTCCTACACTGGGAACAATAGTAAATGGTATTGTCATATGTGTTGGACCAACATATAGAGGAAGTTAAATCTCACCCAATGAAATTTATATGGGCCCATTAAATCTATTAATAACTATGTTTATTAGGGTAATATCCTGATCTAAATATCCTAAATGATGTGGTAATGTCATAATTCACATGTTCACACTGGATCCATTGTCTATGAGAACACTATGAATAAAATGATTATGAATGTAAGCTTTGATAAAGAGTGCATGATAATCTAAATCATCCTCAATAATATATTTTTTTGAGAAGGAGATGGAAGGTCTAGCTAGAACCCTAAAATTGTATACACCAATCATGCTTCGTAAAGGGTGTAACTCAACTTAAGGTATCTAATATGTAGCTAGTGGAGGATGTGCATGATATGCATGGTGAAAACTTAATGTATCCCCTATCTCTTATTTATAATGTTGTGGGAAAGGATCTAAAAATATTTTCAAAGCTTTATCCTATGTTTTTTTGCCTAAGGAGGTTCAACTGAAGTGCCAAAATCAATAATGTTACCATCTATCAAGTCTTATATCTTATGTTTCAAATGGATGTAACTATTTGTTATGTGGCTTGGTGCCCTATGAAAATCATAAAATGCATTCTGATCATATCCCTATGGAAGAGGCTTTATTGTATCAACTTCCTAAATAGGAGGGAGAGATATGATATTATATTCTAATAACTGCTATAAAACTCTAGCTAGAGAAACTAGTAGATTGGAAAAAGTTTATCGAAGAGGTGCAAATAAAACCACTCATTGAAGGGGATCTAAAGCCACATTAACTATATGGTTGATTTTGACTCTTGCTATCATTGACCTTTACTTTGTATGGACTTTCTTGTTACTCTTGTTTGTTTTTTATGATATGCTTGTGTACTTGAGTTTGCCCATTGAGATTAGTTTAACTTCTCTTTCCTTTAGTGTTTGACATAATTCAGTGAAGGAAGAGAACCTTTTGAACATTATTGATTCATGTAAATCTAGTAGAAGAATCTATTTGAAGAGATCATGTAACTCTAGATCAGCCATGGGGCTAGTCATCTTAGTCAAGATAGTCTTATATCGAAGAACATAATATGTGAGATGTTCATTTGACCTTTGTTTCTATTGTGCAACTTGGGCATATGAAACCTTATCACCAACATTAATGTTGAAATAAGTGAGGAACATGTCGGCTAAAGGATTGAATGCATTGATTAACTAATTTGATAGACTATAGAACCATTGTAAAGCATAATCCTTTAGACATTATAGAAATAGTTTGGTTAATAACAAGACATTTAGCACATAATCCAAGCATACTATGTGAAAATCTCTCAAGTGTGTCTTTAGGTCACCCTTTCCATCATATAGAGTGAACTCGGGTTGAACAAAACCTTATGGCAAGGGTGTCAAAGCCATATGGCATTAATGTATGAAGTATAGCAAAAGAATCCAAGGCTTGTGTAGCTCTAGAGGCTTCTTACTCAAGATGTAGTACCTTAAATTGAAGATATTTTATATCTTGCACAAGGACTGCCACATCAAGAGACAAAGATATACTAGTTGTATCTGGTGGTGGCATAGAGGTAGGTTGGGCTACTATAGGGGGTTGTTGAGACATGTTACCCCCATAATGCCATGTGCAACTAGTTTTTTTGTGGTTTGAGAAGATTGACCATTGTTCACTTTTTGTTATTCTTCTTATAGTATTTTAAGCATGTCATCTTGCATGTCAGGGTGTTTAGTTAAGAGTTCTTAAAGTTTCCTTTTATCATTTTCATCAAAACTAGTGTATTAGACCATTGTTAAAGTAGGAAAACAATTTGAAAATTGATTGAATTTTTTGTAATAATTTGTAAAAATCAAGGTGATATAGAAGGAAAGTACTAAATATAAGAGATGTAAAGTCCTAAAAATAGAAAACTAGAAAGTGCATAAAAAGGATACGAAGCTCACAAACATGTAAGGTGATACCTCAAAAGCAATGGGACCTAGTAAATGCAATTAGGGTTTTGAAAACTGATATTTGTAAAATTACTATGGAATTATAAAATTTGACATTAATTTTTTATTTAAATATGCAAGTAAAAAAATAAAAAATTTACTAAAAAATTCTTGATTCGAAAAGACCTAGTGTATGTAACTAGAGTTTGGAAGAAAAATAAATTTTTTAAATTACTATGGAATTTTAAAATTTGATGCTAATTTATTATTTAAATATGCATGTAAGAAATCAAAAATAAAAATTTATAAAAAGCAGCAAAGAAATTACCCTAGTATTTCTAAGGTTTTTATTTGCAAACAAAGTAAGTCAGGTTCACAAAATGATTTAACTATTTTGGGAATATTGATGTCTTATTCCTAATTTAGATAAAGATATAATCTAATTAAATCATTAAATAATATTTCAATAATTAAGCCACTAATTTGTATAAATTAATTATAATTTAAACCTTTCTAAAAATAGTAATAAATGAAGAGAAATATAACTTAGCTTAAACTGGACTGAGATGACTGAGATAGAAGTTGGTATTGGTTGTGGAAGACTGGGAAACTATTGTAAATTAGGATCTATCTTTTGTTTAGTGAAAGGATAAGAGCACCAAAAACAAGACACTTTGGGGTCTAGTGCTATAGTCCGGGTCTTACCATTGTTATCCAAACTAGTCATAAAGATATGAGTTTTTTGGGTTTTGTCTACTATCCATGCATTAGTCTACCTATGAAATTTCAAGTCTTGAATATCGATGAAGTTCCTTGTATATCTCATTTAATCTCTAACCCTAAGTCTTCCTTATGCTTGAACTTGAATGAAAACTTGGATAAAGAGGGATGTTAGTGTGTGTAAGATGCACTAAACATGTATCCACACCCCTTGTGTGGGCATGTTGCCTACATAACAATACTCTGAAGAGGGATCAAGCCATATGTAGTTCTCCCACTTGATGTTATTTATGTAATAGTGTAATGAATATGCAAAAATATTAAATTGGGTTTGCTTGAGGTGGCTAGGGATTGGTGTGAGGGTTTGAATGAGCTTGTGGTTGCATTGGTTTGTTATATGTAGAGAATATGAAAAATTGAATTATTGGTCTTTTTTGTATTGTTGCTTATTTTTGAAAATAATTACCAACCCTTCTAAATAAACTTTGAATGGAATTTTATAGAGATCTATTAGTCACGGATTAAATGCAATCACACTAGGCCAACATAATGAAGAAGAGGAATCAGGGAAAAATGGTCACCTAGGCTCAACATGTGATTGGATAGGAAAACTGGAAAGGGGATACCCTAGGGTCCAGCATTATAGTCCAACTTAGGCACTATTATCCTAAGGGTACATGACCTAGGGGATGGAATAAGCATGAAAAAGGGTCTTGGCTAAGCTGGAATGAGGTCTTGAAAGCCTATGGATGATTAGGAATCAGTGAAAAGATGCTTAGAAGGGTCATGAGAGTATGCAAGATGGACCTATGGATTCAGTGTCATAAGTCACACTCAAGCTACCACTTTTCAAATTTTATATGACTATAGATGTTGAGTGATGCTTTGTGATGTTGGGTATGTTTTGAATAATGTTGTACCAAAAGTAATATCATGAATGGAGATGAATGCTCAATTCCCTAAGAGTGGCTCAAGAATGCAAAGGCTAGCCCTTTGGCTCCATCATCTCCCACTAAGTGAATTTATATGATCATGCATGTGTTAATTTATGTTTAGACTATATGTCTAATCCCTCTAAGTAGATAGCTCAATAATACAAAGGCTAGCTAATACTTTGGCTCTATTGTTGCCCTGTGAAGTGAATCTATGAAATGATACTAGTATGAATGTGTGTCATGTGAGATGGTTCCTAAAGCCCATGAATATTCCTTAATTTTATAATGTGGCATGGATATCCAAATGTATATTAGACACTAGATCAGTCTTGACCACTCAAAAAAGGTATAGATTAAGCTTGTATGAAAGCCACTCTGAAACTAGGCAATAGGCTTATGTGGAAGCCACTCAAGAATGATGTCAACCACCCATAGATGGAATAAGGCATGCAACTATTGATAATGCCTAGGTAATGCCATAAATTGTAAATAAGATAAATCAAATATGTCATTCACTTTTCCCTCAATCACTGGTGTCTATGACATGGATTTTGATCTAAAATTTATACCAACTACCCTATCTAAAACTGGAAGTAGATCCATCATGCCATGCATGATGCCCCCTATATCCAGATTCTATGAGAAAAAATGTTTTAGAACTATTGATTCTAAACTAAACTATTGCTGACAAAACTATAATTGGTTTTAACTTTTTGTTTATTTATAGAAAATCATAGGAGCATCAAAATAGGCCACTCTACTATCTGGCATATAGTCCAAAGTTAGCACTCTTATCCTATGTTGATTCTAAAGACTGTTTTGTAATTGTCACTATCTGTCTAGTCTATTCTACCTAGTATGAAGTCTGAATATTGTTCTAGGTATTTTGAAAACTAATTTTTGACCAGTTAAAGGCTCTGATCTCTATGACAAAAACCCATGTTTATTGCCCCCTCTTTTGAGGGTAGGAATGAATACCTATAATGAATATCCTTAGAATAAAGATCCCTATAAGTGTGTTATGCTTTAAAAATACATGATATAATAATGATAATCAAAAAAATGTCTTAAGATATAGCATAGTTTGTAATAGAGATTGTTAAATCAATAGGGGTATGCCTAGATAGATGTAACAATGTAATAACATGTTTAATATAGTGAATTGGAATTAGAAGTATGGTTACTTATTAGTTATCAATTTTTAAGGAGGGATGGAGCATGATGTCCATCATGGCATCTAATAAATTAAGAAAATGCATGATGTGGATCATGGAATTGCAAACAATTGAAAATTAAACAAACATGCAAGGCAAGAAGCAAGAAGCATACAAAAGTTGCCAAGGGGCCAACCAAATAAGGGACATGGGCACATGTCACTCAAACTAGGAAGCAAGCATACAAGGCTTATTCAAATGCCACATATTCATAAAATTGAAACAAGCAAGGTTGATATAAGGGCCACAGGTATATAAAAGAGTACAAGCAATAGACATTGGAAAATGTCTTAAGGCACACACAAGACATAGAATAAGAACTGATAAATGTAATCATATCTAGCTATGTAAAGCAATAAAGGAAAGCGTGTAACTACTGAAAATATAATCACATCTAACTAATCAAATCAAGAAGTGAAAGTATGAAAAACATGGAGTAGAAGTCTAGATATATGATAAGAAATACATAAGTGTTATATACTAGTGAGTGTCGATAGATTAATTTATGTAAGATAGTAATTAATGTACATCGACAATTATAACTAGAGTGTGTGGTGTAAGAATGACATAACCTGGATGGTGTAGTCATGTAGAATATGCCCTTAGTGGGTAAATATGTCAATGTATGTATTGAATGTAAGATTAATATGCCCCCTAAATGGGTAGAGTGAATCAATCAAGGATCTAGATGTCACTACACACACTCAAATAAGATCAAGTGAAGCATGGTAATGTAGATAAATTGGTAAACAATAGCATAGAACATCAAAATGTAAGTCTAGCATGGTAGTAGAAATGTAAAGCATGGATGATGCATACAGTTGAAATGTTTTTGGTGTTTTAAATTATTTAAATGTTTCTAGTATTTTTAAAATAATATATGTACAATAATATGAATAAATCAATATGTACACAATGACATAAAAGACTAGGCTGGAGGGGGTAAAGGGTTCAAGGATGGAGCCCATTGGGGATGGAGATGGAGAAAGGTATCATGGCCATCATCAAATTCCTCAAGATCATCATCATAAGTATCATCATATGCCACAGATTTTGTATACATGATCGCTATCTCCTCAAGTGTCATTAAGATCTATGTTCTTTGTGTAGTCTAAGATCTATCACTCATAATGGTACCATCTTATCAATGGTGAACTAAAGGTTGATCTGATGGATAAGATGTTGAGTCTCATCTGGGATGTTTAGCTCTGATAGTAGATGGTTTTGGTGGAAGTGGTGTAGCCAGTGTTGGTGGTGATGTAATCTGAATAGTACCTTGAACCTGTAGTTTACTCAATCTCTATTGTAAAGATGTACATGAATATGTATCATGGCCTATGCTCTTGTGAAAGAGATAAAATGAGTGACCATATTGCCATGATAACCTGATAATATATTTGTGTCATACTATAGGTAGTGTGATTAATCCATGATCAAGTAGCATCTATAGTATAATCTATGGTTGATGTTGTGTGTTGCCTACCTAAATTTGAATGATTGGCTTTATATCCATAGAGGTAACCATGTGAATTGTATATATCATGTGATATGTTTATGTTCATGAATATGTAAAATGTCTTGAGAGTGTAGTACGAGATGCTAAGAGTGATGTAGGATGTGTAATAAGAGCTCTAGAGTCATCTTGATACTCTCTTGGTCCAAATAGTGTAAAGCTCAATACACACAAATAGTCATTTATGAGTGTGGGTGTCATATCATAATCTGAAGTAGCATATAAATATGTATCAACATCATTTACATATAATAACTTAGAATTTACCACAAGGGGTAACTATGATATGAGAGTCTCATCAATTATAGTAGTATAAGATGGTGATATTGTGAGATTATCTATAACTATTGAAGTAACTGTAAGTCAAAGGAGTTGTATTTGTAGAATAAAATGGTATTTATAGAACTATTGTTGATGATTATATAATTTTAACAGGTGTAGGAATCATGACTAATGGAGTATCTATAATTAATGAAGCTACTATGACTGACTGAATATCTAGAGTTGAGGTCATAACGATAAGTGGAGGAGTGTGAGATGTGTTAGTCTCTCCTACCTCATATGTATGTATCTAATCAAGAGAAATGTGATGAGGTAGTGATTGAATTATGATATGAGGTGTCCCATTTGGTGAAATAGTTGAAGATGACCCTATAATTTGATAATATCTAAATGGATGGTTATATGTTGGGCATGTGTATAGGTATCCTTCATGGAGAAACTTAACACATCGATGAAGAGTAGAAGGAACTACCCCTATAGTGTGTATCTAAGGTCATCCAAGTAAAATATTATAATGAAGAGGACCTTACATGACCTAAAATTATGTAGAGAGGGTTTTGGGTCCTACCATGATATCCAAAGCAATGATGCCCAATGTCTATCATGGTATATTATCAAAGCCTCTAATATACTTATATGATTTTTGCATGGATTTCATATCTGCACCCATGGTCTGTAAGAATGTAATATTACATATATTAATCTTGAAACCAATATCAACTAGAACTCTCTTAAATGTGATGGTTTTGACTTGAGCTTGTATGAATAGTGGTAAATTTTGATCAATAACTATCTGAGATGGCATGTCCTCACAATTTTGATTAATTTAGTTAAAGATTTGGAATAGTAAATTAGTAAATAAAATTTTAATAATTACAGTCTTGATTTATATATTTTATTTATCTTTTTTAACTTTCTAAAAATAGTAATAAATTAGGAGAAATATAACTTAGCTTAAAACATGTTGAAACATCTATTGCAAGGTTTGAAATTGGTTGTGTAGGACTCAGACAATGTCATAAATTAGGATCTACATTTCATTTTATGAAAGGATAGGACCACTGAAATAGGACACAATAGAGTCTGGTGTCGTTGTCCTCTTCTATTGTTGTTATCCAAACTACTCATAGAGATCTGAGTTTTCTAGGTTTTGTTCATTGTCCCTATGTGAGCTTACCTATGAAATCTTGACTATTGAAAGTTTATAGAACTCTTTGTAGAGTTTATTTAATCTTCAAACCCTAGACTTCATTCTGCTTTGATAAAACTTGAGAAAGAAGGGGGGGGTTAGTGTGTGTAATATGCACTGAACATGTATCCACACCCCTTGTGTGGGTATATTGCCTACATACCAATACTTCGAAGAGGGATCAAGCCATACATATTTCTCTGAATTAATGTTCTTTGTGTAATAGTGTAATGTAGATGCAAAAATACTAAATTGGGTGTGCTTGAGGTGGCTAGGAAATGGTGTAAATATTTGGATATGCTTGTAGTTGTATTGGATGGTTGTATGCAAATAATAGGGAAATTTACCTTAGTGTTTTGCTTATGTTCTTATTTTCTTTGTAATACTTTCCAACCTCCTTATAATTGAACTTTGAATGGGTTTTTATATAGATATATTTGTCATGGGTTGAATGTATTCATGCTAGGTCGACAAGATGAAGAATAAAAATTGGAAGGAAATAATTTTTGGAGCTTGAAATGCAATTGGATAAGAGCACCAAAATAAGATACCCTAGGGTCTATTACTATAGTCCAAGTTGGGTTCTCCTATCCTCAGGTGTGAGACTTGAGGGGATAGAATTTTCCTGGGAAATGTTACCTAGCTAAGGTGGAATGATCATTTGGAAAGCTTAGGATGATTGGGAATAAGCAAAAAGGTGTTTAAAAGGGTCATGAGAGCATGCAAGAAAGACCTATGGGTTAGGTGTCACAAGCCATAGTCAAGCTACCAATTTTGACATTTTATATGACTACAAGGGACTATATTTGATGTTTTTAATCATGTTTATGCATTGATTAAAAATTGTAGAGGTATGTGTGTATTATGCTCTCATGTTTTGAATATGAATGGAATGAATATGTGTTGACTCAAGTGTGTCCATGTTAGAGTGTAAACCTGAGCAACATATGGATAAAAGTAGACCTTAATTGGTTTCCCTATTTAGTTCTTACACCACTTATGGTTGTTTAGTCATTTTAATACCACTACTTGGTTATAAACCATGATTGTTGACAACAGCATAAAACATATTTCTATTGCCAAACTAGTAGTAAATGTAATATGATTACATTTTCTTGTATAAAAATTATATCATTATGATAGATTGTTATATTAATATCATTATTTAAAAATTCAACACATGGTGATACCTCAAGTTTTTCCATAACATGATAAAGTCCTACATTTTTCATTCATAAAAGGGGGGTTCTCCTCTTACGGTATAGGTCTTGAAGCCTCCACTTCTTCAAATACCATGCCATAATGTTTCAAACCTAATGCCAATTTTTTTTAGTTGAAGGTTTTATTAATGAATACATGAGGGGTGTCAAAGTAAAACATATACAATGTCATTGCAATGCAATCTTTGAGTTTGAAAGAGTTCAAAAAGTTTTATAATTTATGTAGGCTTTAATAATTGTGCTAGATCTCATGTCTGTCTTCTCATATGAGTTTTTCAGCTATTGATCTTTATTAAATGTAGCTTTTGGAGATGAATCTATTTTTCAATCTATTCTTAGTTTCATATTTGTGATCGTTAATTATAAAAGATGGCTTAAACGTATGTTTTTATCCTTTAATAATTTTGAATTTATAAATTCTCTTGTGAATTTTATTGAGATAGGGTGTCCATCCATGTGTATTCATTTTTCACCATCTTATAAATTAATAATGACACCATGTTACTTCACATGCCATGCAACAGTATCCAATTAATCCATGTTCACATTATGCCTTTGGTTTGTCAAAACACTACAAAGTTATCCCTACCAAGAGATACACTTTAGTACTTGTGTTTTATTTTAATTACTTCACACCTACATAGTGTCAGAACTATTTGGTGTACCATTTAAGTCCATAGGGTCTATAACAAATAGTTATGTGACATATGGCTTTCTGCTATTGCTTCATAGTCTTGTGCTCAAAAACTTTGTTTTGATACCTACACATTGGATGATTATGAGTGAGAGAGATTATGAAACATGGCCTCATTGTGTGGTCTCACACTCTCTCACTTTGATTTTTTTAAAATTTGATTATGTGAGGAGTGTGAAGAGTGAGTGAGGGATAAAGTCACAAGTTGTATCATATCACTGCTTTGTAACCACAGACTTGAAGTTGAAATAAAAAATGTTTTGAAGAGGCACAAATAAGTGTGAGTGCCCTAGAGAGTGAATACTATAAAAAATTAAATTTTTCAAATACTATGAGAGATTAGAACAAGAAAAATTGTGACACATGGAGTGTTTCTAAGTGTCCTTTCATCTTTTTGAATTAATATCAACTGTGTGACATGTTGTAAAGGCCTATAAATAAGATAAGACAAATGTAAAAATTAGAAACTTAGACTTATGAGATAAAAGTGAAAATAATAATCAATGTTTATACAAAGATAAAAAAAATTGTTGGATAAATTACTTATGATATGTGAACCCTCTAACAAAGTGCAAATACCTATGTACAAGTGCTAAAAATATTTCTAGACAAACTTTAAATAAGTCAATATCATGAATTAAAAGTCTCAAACTTTAATGCCAAAATAAATTTATCATTCATACTCTTGTTTGACTTAAGAAATGTTAATCAATTAAAATCAATAACTCATTTGTTAAATTTATTCAAAATAAAGAGAATCTCAATTTTGAAATAAATGGGGGCATATTGGTGACAACACATATGTAAATTGATCTCTATAGATTTATTAAAAAGAGAAGTAGTGGAGGATTGGTAGAAAACATGATATAAAAAGTTTGGAGTACAAGAAAATTGATGTGGTTCAACCACTAGGGTTACTAAAAGGATGGTGGACAATGAAACTTCCATATTCTACACGGTGGGCACATCCTTATGATTGGATAGTAGATGGTCTAGAGACAACCATGTTAAGGTAGAGATTGGATAAGTTACTAGAATTTTATATTATTTAGATGGACATATGATGAGGTGTAATAGGGTGAGATAATGGTACTAATATCATCATGGTGATATCAACATGGTTTAGTTTGATAGAGTTACTCGTCAGTATGGAGTGGACAGGATCAACCATTAAAAACTCATGTGTGGAGATGATCAATAAGGATTACATTGTAGGTTTGTGAGTTTTGTTCCCCAAGTCATAATGAAATATAGGTCATATGTTATACGGACACATATTCTCCCATATTACACCTTATGTTAGATGATGTTTGAGCTACAATGAGATATATAACATGGTGCATGTGAGCCCACTTATTAATCGTATTCCCACCACTTGTAACAATAGTAGCTGCATGTGGTAGATGGAGGAGAGTGAGTGATATTAGGTTCCATGATGGCATGAGAAAAAATACATATGTTCCTCCCTTAGATGATGGTAATAATGTGTAATATATGCTAGTCAATTTCAAAGTATAAATGTCCTTTGATTTTTTGTGTTTTTTACTATTTTTTATATGTTTTTAAAAGTTTTACATGATGGATCCTTATTATTGATGCAACCTTGTTATTTTTTATGAGATATTTGAGATGTGGAGGGTCCTTTAGTTTCATCCTCTTTTGAGGTGAGTAAATTTGAATATCATTTTTTATATTACATCTCATATGAAATAAACCTTATATGTATAGGATATGAGAGAAGATGATATAGAGGATTGAGTGAGACAACTCTAGGATTATGTCCAATCTTTGGATGCCTAGATAGAGGGAGGAGTAGGAGGATCACCCATGGCCCCACATAGAGATGTTATAGTATAGATCTTACTAGCCCAACTAGTAATATTACAAAAGGCATATACATGGACTCAAGCTAGTATAGTGTATTATAAGGCACAAGAGGTTATATATTTGGAGCTTATTGGTAGAGTTCCTAATTGGGCTAGGTTATCATTATTAGATTTATCTAAAAGAAGTTTAGTTATGGGTAGGGTTAGAGATATATATCTATACCCTAATAAGGATGACCATTATTTACCTCATTTTTGTAGGCATTTTGATGTATGAGCTATGTATGGGTCATGTGACCTTATTTTGGACTACGTATGTGACAAAATTTGATATATATATATATTTTTTGTTTGTGTGTTTCATATCAATATATTTTAATTTTAATTTATTTGATTTTTCACAAAAAAATATGTAATGTGATATAAATATAATAATTAAAAATTAGATTTAGCATGTAAAGTAATATGAATGATGATAAAGTGCCTAAATTACAATAAATTATGTATCTATTTAAGTTCATAGTATGCAGGAAATAAAACTAACTAATAATATGTGTAAGATCATAAAGATCAAAATAGATAATGCACAAAGGTAAAGTAATCTCACTTTAAGAAAAAGGAGGACATGCCTCTAAGAAATTCTCATCTACTAAATCCACATCTCTCATACACTAAATTCACATCTCTCATAAACTTTACCACCTTAAAAAAATAAATATATATGATCATGAGTATTATCAAGTGTTGCATTCATTATTTATAGCCATAGAGCACCTAATATAACATTATATTTTAGAAAAGTTTACATGATGTATAATATTATAGGACATGTTTAGGGACCAATAGAGGCATGAAATTTAATACATCCCAACATTGTATATTCATGCAAATCAGGTATCACTTTGGTTAAATTTTCAATATCAATCAATATATAGATTATTTATGCCATCATACCATTATTTTAATTAGATATTCCACATTTTATTGAGATTTATCATCTATTATAATTCATTTGCTTTATTTTCCTTATATGTAGAAACTAATGACCAAATTTTCTGCATCTGAAAGATTGATCTTATTTATATCAGTAGGAATGGTTATAACTCAAAATTGCACCTATGAGAGGGTTATTCAATCCCTCTCAACTTTATATATGCAATGGGATTGACTCTATATTTTGGGTGACCTCTAAGTGAGTCAAACCTCTGGATTGAAGGGTTAAATCCCTTGGTTTGTCTATTGAAACTCATCACCTAAACTACTAGCTCATTTGGATGAAAAGGGAGAGAGAACATACAATATATCGATCCTAAAAAGGTGATGCAAAAGTTATAACATGACCACTACCAACCAAATGCAATTACACTTCAAACACAATCTTGATATAAACATACACTAATCCAAATATGTCCTTATATTAGCATTTCTCATGGAGGTTTGTGAATTTAACTTAAGATAAGAGGACTAAACACAAGGTCATGACGTGACACTATTGTAGATATGTTTTAAGTACATCTATTGAGAGGGGGGGTGAATCAGTGCCCTTAAAATAACCATTTAATTTCACTTATCATCTATGAAGCATTCATTCACATACATACATTAACCATTACAAAAGAAAGAATCGGCAAAAGCATACAACATAATAACATAAGAGATATGTGGGAAAACTTTATGGGGGATAAAAACCACTGAAACATAGATTTTACTATAGTACTATAAGCAATGAATCAATATTTAGTGAGGCACCAACCCCTCACTCATCAAGTACCAACTCAACTAGTCCTTTTAGTAAGCACCAACTTACAAGGATTCACCAACTCAATCACCTAGAACCTTTGATCACCTTTAGACACCTGTTTCTCACTCAACTAATTATTATCCCCTCATTTTTATCTTCACACTCTTTTATCTCTCTAAAAGAAACTATTAGGCCTCTTCACTCAACTAGCCCTTTTTTGGTAGATTTAGGTCATATGACCTTGATTATAAATTGTAGAATCAAAATTAGATATTCATGACATACTAAACATACCTATATTATGGTCTTCAATCCCTCTACGTATTTTCCAAACTTCTATTCTATTTGCTTATATCCTCAATATTCTAACTAGTCAATTAGGTCTATTAAACCTTCTTTTTATACTTGGCTCTTACTCTCACCCACCTTGGTCAGCTACAAACCTCTCCATAATTTGATCACCCTTAGAATAGATAAAACAAATATTAACAAGTGAAATAATAATTATATAGATCAGTCACCACCCATAAGGACCAAAACCACCATTAGACCTAATAGAGACCGATTGTAATTAGGCCTTCTCAAAGCCAACATTAAATCTTGACCATCTTGAAACATCTTGAGCCTCTAAAAATACATGAAATTTTATATAAAAGCTTAAATTATACCCCTTATAATCTCACCTTATTTCCCCAATTCCATTTATCTCATTTCACTCTTTGAACCACACTGTTAGGTCTACTAGCAATTAGGCCTTCTCACTACCAAAAAATCTACCTTGAATATCTAAAGTATACACTCAACTTTGATACATAACCATATTAAAAAATCACATGGATATAACCTCTGTGACCTTAGATTCATCACAAAGTCCATTACATTTCATCACATAGGGAAAAAGACCTCAAACTTATCATTTCCATATGCTCACTAAAAATTACACACAAGATTCCAAACTCAGTCAAGATCCTTTGACCTTACACATCTTCATACACATTTATTATGAAAAAATTAATTAAAATTAAACTATAATACCTATATAAAAATTTAATGTGCATTTTATTCTTCAACTTTGTGTATAATGACTCAAGAACATCATTCTCACTCACACAGAAAAAACTGCTTGTAGCTCAAAAACACAGTCATGGAAACTAGGACTTAGAACCCATATGTGAACACTTTTATGAACTTAAAATGTGTTTATTTGATCATATATAATCCTTATAACATCTTTAAATATATATTAAAAGGTTAAATATCAATATTGGTCTTATAGACCAATCCCATGTCTTCACCCTACACAAACCTCACTATGTTAGACAGGTCACTTTGAGAACAACTTTCTATTTCTATATAAGCATCACCAAATCTTCTCTTCAAGGGTGAAAACTGATATAGGTATTTAACAATGACCCCATGAATTTTTATCCATCTTTAATCCACTTCAACCCATCCTTAATCTCATTCTCATTTCTACCTAGTTTTCTCATTGTCTTCTTCATGAGGCCTATTTAGTGATAGGCCAAATTTCATGATCGGTTTAGCATATTTAAGGTCTGAAAACTAATAAAAAACCACCATGGTCATAATATATATGTCTCAATCTTAAAATTCCAACAACTTTAATGCTTTGAACTATTCAACAAGCTTTTTACATCAAAAATCTAAGAACCAAGCGATTTTCTATAGCTTCTATTCACTCTTCCAATAGACCAGTTCCACCTATAAGAACCTAGGAGAGTCCTATATATGATATAATAATAAAACTATGTCATATAATCCATTATGATCTATTTCCAACAATATATTCCCTATCAGGTCATTATGATGGTTTTAGGAGGGTTTAAATTGCCTTCCATTCTTAACAATCATTCATAAAGGATTGCCCCTAAACTCTGAAACCAATGTCAAGAAATTTGAGACAAGAACCTCCCCTAACTTCCATGAACTTCTTAGTATCTCATTAAAAGTTTTCACATGCCAATGAGAATAATAAAATTATTCTCGAGTCTACTAGACCTCATTTTGTGTACATAGAAAACCTCAAGGAGATATTTCATGATTTATCCTTCAAAATTTGACCAAAAAATTGATAAACACACTTGATAAAACCTCTCACACCTTTTATAATAATCTCATGATCTATATGACCTTAGAAACTAATTTTGACCCCCCATTAGGCCATACTAGGTCTCTTTACATATTAGGCCTAAACATTGGATCTCTTGTGATCACACCTTCAACATACTAGTGACTGAACATTGGATCTGAACATCAACAAAGAGTACAAAGCTCCCCCTAATACCAAACATCCTTCATGCTTTTGCTTACTATTTGAGTGCCTTTATGAAGCCTAATGGAGTCACCTCTTCTCTCTTGGGTACTAAAACAAAATAAACTCAAGATATTCCCATATTTCTATGTTATTACTAGACTAAACTTCCTTCATGATCCTCTTCAGTTTGAATAGCCCCTTTAGCTTGATGTCTTTAATCTCTGTTTGAACAACATTCTAACTTGGTCTATTTTTTTTACTCCATCCACAATTTGAGCTGATAAGGAGAATTATTTGCACTCCTTTTCATCTGAACTACGCTCCATCATGGCAAATAGTCCACTTGGACTTGAAAATTAGTCATCATTCACCTTAGCTACCTTTGGTTTCCACTCACTGTCTTGTTTTCTTTCTTGTATTATAGGGGTCTCAACCTTCTTATTTTGATTTAAGAATCCATGCTTACATAAATTTTTAATATGAAAAACATTTTAACAATTGAAACATGCTATTCCTTATAATGGAAACACAATATTTACCCATACCTCTTGAATTATGATTCTCCTCATAGTTCCATGCATATTTATTCTTGGAGGGTCTTCTATAATGCCTTGCTCTATGATCAAATTGGTTACATGAATAAAAATAACCATTGAAAGGATTATAATACTTGATAGTATTAGGCTACCTGATAGGATTAGTCTTCATTCTATCAACACCATCATTATTTGACTGACCATTGACCTTATTGATCACATCAGTGTTCTTCTTTTGGTCTCCATTGAAGCCAAGACCTGTTTTGTCATTAGCAATATTTTGACTACTCAGGATGTTGTCTAGATCATTGATACTCCTTTTAAACTTCAAAAAGGACTGTAAATTATTTGATGCCTAATCTAACTTAGATATAAAATAATATACTTCAGTTTTATACCTTGCACATTCTTCTTTTTTAGCATTTAGGCTTGCAGTCACAATCTTAATTTGAGTCTCCACCTATTTGACCATTTCTTCCTATTCCTTGGAGTTATTATTTAATCTATCTTAAAAAAAATTGATTTGATCCTCATAGTATTTGATAAGAGACCTCATCACCTTATTATTAGTCTTAACTATATTTACTTCTTCTAGAGCATTCATCAACTTAGCCTCAAAATTTACCTCATCTTCTTTATCTGAATCACCAACATCACCTCCAAACCACATGGATTCTTCTTGATTTGAATAGATTTCTTACTCAAACATGAAGATAATTTTATTAACATCAATACCATCACCTTAATGGCCACTTTTATAATCACTTATCTCACTCTCATTAGATGAGTTGTAGTCTTCCTTGGTATAAAAGCTTCTTTTGCTTTTGAAAAACTTCTTTTCATCATACTTTTCTTTCTCTTATTAGACCTATAAGACTTATTTTCATCATAATGACCTTCATCATGATATTCATCATACCTTTCCTTATGATTGTGAGGGTACTTGTTATCAAATTTTCCAATCTCTCCATAATTAAATCATTTAAAGGGTAGCTTACCCTTGTATTTACCTGAACCTATTTTTGATTTTCATAAAAACATAGCTATCAACTCATCATCATCATCAATATCAAAATCATCATTGTCTTTGAACTTCCTACCTTGTGTCTTTTTATCCTTTGACTTATTTTCTACTTTTAAAGTATCTTTCTTCTTTACAGGTCTCCCTTCACTTATCCTCATCTCATAGGCTGTTGGCATGCCATGAAGTCCATACATCTCTAGCTTATCTAGATCTTATATCTATTAAACATCAAATAGTTTAGAATCAAACTTGGGAGTTAGAGATCTCAAAACATTTTTAACAATAGTAAACTCTTTTAATTCTTCACCTAGGCCTCTTATTATGTGGACCAATTCATAAACCCTCAATAAGCAGGCTGCAATGGTCTCATCTCCATTCATCATTAGGCTTTCGGACTATCTTCTATGGGCTTATAACTTAGCCAACTTGACCTTGGAGTCTCCATCATGGATAGTATTCAACTTGTACCAAATTTTTGTAACATACATATATTGGATCACCTTCACAAGTTTTGCCTTTGATAGGCAACACATTATACCATTCATTGCTTTTGAATTATTATCACTAGCCTTCTTACCTTTTGCATCTATAGGAGAAATAGGGTTGAAGTATATCCATCCAAAAATGATTGCCAAACATCATGACCTTGAGACATCAAATATTTTCTCATCTTGACACTCCAAAAGTCATAATTATATCCGTTAAACAATAGATCCTTTCTTGTATAGAAACCACCTGGTGCTTGACTAGCCATCTTCATTTGTGTAAAATCTCTTGTAGGATATTAGGCCTGATCTAAAGGACCTAATCTAATAATAAATGTTTTAATTAAAACTAATAATATGGGAGGTTAATTATTTCTCTTAAAACAACCATTCTATTCAACTTATCATCCATGAAGCATTCGTTCACATGCATACATTAACCATTGCATAAACAAGCATCTATAAAAGCATACAACATAATAACACAAGATATATGTGGGAAACCCTCATGTGGGATAAATCCCACTAAAACATATATTTTAATATATTACTATAATAATTTAATCAATATTTAGTGGGGCATCAACCCCACAAGGAGAACCAACCTCTCACTAATCAAGCACAAACTCAACTAGTCCTTTTAGCAAGCACAAACTTGCAAGGAGGCACAAACCCCCTAGGTAAATCAGAACCAACTCAATCACCAAAAGCTATGATCAACTTTTGACACATTTTTATTATTCAACTGATGATTATCCCCTCTTTTTTCTCTTCACACTCTTTTATCTCTCTTAAACAGCCTATTAGGCCGCTTTACTCAACTAGCCCTTTTTTGGCAGAATTAGGTCATATGACCTTACTCATAACCTATAGAATAAAACTTATATATTCATGACATATTAAACACACCTCTATTATGGTCTTCATTCTCTCTACCTGTTTTCCAAACTTCTATTCCATTCACTCATAGTCTCAATATTCTAACTAGTCAAATTAGGTCTGTTAGACCCTATTTTTATACTTGACTCTTGCTCTCACTAACCTTGGTTAGAAAAAAAACTCTCCATAATTGGATCACCCTTGGAATATATCAAATAACATGTTTCACAAGTGAAAAAATCATTACATAGGTTGATCACCACCCATAAGGACTAAAACCACCATTAGGCCTAATAGAGACCAAATGCAATTAAGCCTTCTCAAAGCACACATTTCATCTTGACCACCTTAGAACAATTGAGCCTACAAAAATGGATGAAAATTTTTATAAACACTTCAATTCGACCATTTATAATCTCAAATTAGTTACCCAACACCATTTATCTCATTTCACTCCTTGAACCACATCATTAGGTTTACTCACAATTAGGCCTTCTCACTACCATAAAGTCTACCTTAAATATCTGAAGTATACACTCAATTTTTCCACATAAACACATTAAAAAATCACATGGATAGAACCTCCATTACCTCAGGTTCATCACCAAGTCTATTATATTTCATTACACATGGCAAAAGACCTCAAACATATCATTTCCATATGCTCACTTAGAACTGCACACAGGGTTCAAAACTCAGTCAAGAGTCTTTGACTTTTCACACCATAGGAATTTTTCATGAAGAAAAATGAATTAAAATGAACCTATGAGACATATATAACAATTTCCTATGTATTTTATTCTTCAAATATGAGCATAATGACTTAGGAACATCATTCTCACTCACACACAAAAAATTGACTGTAGCTCAATGATTCGTAAACTTTAAGCAATATTACGCTTGCATATTTTAATCTTGATTCACAATATTAATTTATGGAATAATTAAAAATTTGACATAAAAACATGAATTTAACAAAATAATTCACAACATTCAACACATAATTTGATAACAGAGTTTGATATGAAGGCCTATGCCTTCGAGTCTAATATCGATCGATGTATTAGGAAAAACACTTGAAAAATACTTACAAACATCTCAAAATTAAAAAATGAAAAAGTGTAAAGTTGTTATATGGGAAAAAATTATGCTAGTCTATTTTTGGACTTTTTACTAATTTTGCCTCTAGCACCCTCTATGAGCCACACAAACTCCTTTACTATAGTCTTCTATAAAACTTGCTTGCTTTCAATTTTTGAATTGAATTCAAACACGAGTCTTAAAACTTTATATTGTGCTTCATCCCATGGGTATTATGTTGGGACCTTTTCCTTTTATCAATGAGGATAAGGGTTTAAAACCCATTACATAGGCTTAGGTGGTTGAAGCATATCAAATATCCCACATTTAGTAGTGGGGATGAGCACATAGAGTTTAAAAGCCATGAAACTCATAGTATAACATGCCAAGTAATAAGAATTAGCTTGCATCTCATGGGATTTTTGGAGGCTTATGGGTTTCACATGGAGTATTTGGAGGGTATGAAATTGGCATATGAAATATGTGGGTTTCATGTGGCATATATGTGGATGTTTATGGATGTTTGGGCATGTAATGTAAATGTAACATGGGTTCACATGGAAACTTAAGGCATGGCATGTGTCAAATATGTTGGGTAGTATATGGAACATAGGATTACGTGTATGTGGTGAGGTGGATATGTTATGTGGAAATGGTATGGTTATTTGGTTTGTTTAGAACATTCAGAATAATATAAAATTGGACCATGGTAATTAATTAGTTGGTGGTAAGCCACGTGGTGGCTTGAGGACCCATCACATGGTCCAATATCTTCTTGATACTTGTCAGCCACTCATCACTTATCAATTTTTAACTAGATGTTCTATCCAAACCCCAAATTATTTTACTATCCTACTTGATCCTCGATGTACGATATCTTGTGCATACATGCTCCATTTTATGAACCATGAGATGCAGCAAAAAGCTCTCAATGAGCTCTTCACCATGGAAATATTATAAAATCATTCAATAATGGTCAATTTCTATATTTTGACCAAATTTGACCTTCTTTGACTATTTTTATTTTAACTTTGACTGGTTGTACAAGGAGCATACAAGTTCTATTTTCCACATTCCTCATACCATTGGAAAGGCCTCAATGGGCCCTACATAATGGTGCAAGTTTAAAATTCCTTTAGGAATTATGAATTGACCTCTAAATAAATCCTCCCCATTAAAAAAGTTTTTTATCCTCAAAAATCTAGTACTGGACCTGATACTCCATGTGAAGATCTTTACATGCCTCTAGCTCAGATGATCCCCTAAATTTCAATCGATTCTAGAGATACTCTTATGGGTCTTGAGGTTATAGAACTATGAAAATATTTCATGAAACTTGGTGTTATAACAATTACCATTTTACAATTGCCCTCTTAGGGTCTTATATAGTTTTACATGCATTTCCCTTCTTGGGTCTTTACGAACACTGTAATAATTATAAACATTGCCCATATTTGGTCTTATGCATTTATAAATAATGCCTATATTCAGGTCTTACAAACATGTAGGAAATATGTATGCATATTTTCACACTCTAAACAATATAGATTAAAAGATACAACCTATTTTATGAGCTATTTTTTATGCTTCTCATGATGACATTTTTTTTTTACCCTATAGTGTTCCTGTCTAAAACATAGATGAGTAAAATAACATTGAAGGCACTATTTACCTATAATGGTTACTATTGATGTGCTCGCATGAGATATTCTATCCCATCTTTTACAATGCTATACTGATTTTCCTATTTAGTTAAAGTTGCATTTCTCAAAGAAAAGTATGGTTTACCCAAGATAATGCCACTAAATTGAAGTGGAACCACATCTAATTCAACTTCATCTATAAAGTGGGAGGTAATCACAAATGCTAGTTTCCATGTTTTACTTACATGTACATTATTTATATCATCTATCTTATCTAAAGAATAGGGTTGGAAATGTGGCTTAGTTTCCAAACTTAGGGTTTCTACAATATCTTTTGAGATCTAATTATTTTGATAATTTTTATCAAAAATAGCATCTATCATAGAATGCTTATCAATTATTCTTTTGAAAAAGTATTGCTTACCTTTCTAGGGTGACAATCTCTAAACGATCAACTTCTCATTGACTACCATCTCCTTCACTAATGTTATCTTAGGTTCTTACTGACAAGACTCAGTCTTCTGCTTGATTGAAGATGTAGTTACAACCTTTGCCTTAGGTTATGGATAACTTTGCTTATCTCCTTTCATCATTTTCCCCTTAACATTGAAGTAAAAACCCAACATCATGTCTTTGAAACTAGGTAATAGGCTTATGTGGAAGCCACTCAAAAAAGTGGAGATTGGGTTTATATGAAAGCCATTCTAAAATGATACCAACCACCTATAGATGTAATATGTTGAACTTGAAAAGAAAAGAAGATCAATGTGCCGTGCACACTGCCCCCAATCACTAGTGTTTATAATATAGATTTTAATCTAAGAGTTATACCAACTACCTAATCTAAAATATAAGTGAGATCCATCATGTTGTGCACGATGCCCCCTATATCTAGATTCTTTGAGAAAAATTATATTGAAAGTACTAAATCTAAACTAGTTTGTATGTGTAAAATTGTAACTGAGCTTACATTTCTACCTATTTTTATAAAATTTGGGTTCTTTGTTATTTGGACAGGGACACAAAAAATAAGACACCCTAATGTTTGATGTTTTTATCCATATATAGTGCTATTGTCCTTTGCTAAAATTGAAGGTTGTTCTAAAATCATCACTATTTGTTTGGTCTATTCTACTTGTTTTGACTCTGATTGTTGTTCTGAGTGATCTAGAAACTAATTTTTTGATCGGTAGGAGCTTTGATCTCTGAGACAAAACTCTTGTTTGTTGTCCTCTCTTATGAGGGTAGGAATGAAGACCCTTTAATGACTACCCTCAGAATAAAGAGCCCTAAAAGTGTATTATACTATGAAATACATGATATAACAATGATAATCAATAAGATATCTCAAGATATATCATGGTTTGTATTGGAGATTTTTAGATCAAATAGAGGTATCCCTAGATAGATATAACAATGTAATATCATGTGAAATGCATTGAATTGAATCTAGAAATGTTAGTTGTTAGTTGTTATTTTTCAAGGAGGGATGGAGCATGATGCCAATCATGGCATTAAATAAATCAAGAAAATACATGATGTGGATCATGGCATTGCAAATAGTTGTGAAGCAAAAAATCATGCAAGGTAAAAATCTAGAATCATACAAGAGTGTCCAAGGGGCCAAGCAAACAAGGAACATGGGCACATGTCACTCAAACTATAAAACAAGCATACAAGGCATATTTAAATACCACATATACATACAAATGAAAAAATTAAGGTTGGCATAAGGGCTACAGACACATAGAAGAGTATAAGAAAAGGACATTGGCAAATGTCCTAAAGGACATACATGACACAAAAAAAGAATTGAGAAATGCAATCACATCTAGATATGTAAATAGAGAAAGGATGGCATGTAATATTGGCAATACAATCACATCTAACTAATCAAAGCAAGAAGTGAAAGTATGTAAGACATGTAGTACAAGACTAGGTATATGCTAAGAAATACACAAGTGTTATATACTAGTGATTATCGATAGAGTAATCTATATAAGCTAGTAAGTAATGTAAATCATCATGATAACTAGAGTGTGTGGTGTAAGAATGGCATAACTTGGATGGTGTAGTCATGTAGAAGATACCCCCAGGGGGTAAATATATTAGTGTATGTCTTGAATGTAGAAGTAGGATACCCCTCAATGGGTAGAGTGAAGCAATCAAGGATCTAGATGTCACTGCACACATTCAAAGAAGATCAAGTGAAGTATGGTAATATAAATAAATTGATAAATAACTACATAGAATAATAGAACGTATGTCTAGCACAGTAGTAGAAATGTAAAGAATAGATAATGCATACAATTGAAATGTTTTTGTGTTTTTGAATTATTTGAATGTTTTTTGTATTTTAAGACATATTTAAATGGTTTTAGTATTTTTGATATTAGCTATGTACAATCAATCATAAGGAGACTATGTACAAGAAAGCTGAAATAAACTATATACAATCAATACTAAGAAGAAATGATACTAATCGATGAGTCTCATGGGAGACTCCCTATCATGGTGTCCTATATTAAAGAGAGGAATCATGCATGATTGTTAAGCATGATGGAAGGGCTAAGACTATGACTCTAAAAGTTGTGTATAATATAAATATTCCAAAATATCTAAAGTAAAAATTGACTGTGGATTCCCCTTGTAACTCTAAGAAGTGGATGAAACTATAGGGCTCTTAAAGACCCGTTTGGTAGTAGGAAAAAATCTCTAAATATGTTCTTTATGTATAGAGGCATGAGACCTAAATGAGATTTCCTTGGGTGTGAACATTATGGATGGAAGCTATCTAGAATTTTGAAACTATGGATTCTCTAAAAGAGACCTCTATGGAAGTGTATGAACTCTATATACTGGTGATGGAGGCCTTGACTATGTCTAAATCTAAACTAGAGAAAGAACTTAAGCTTGTGAAGAAACTAACATTGGTGGTAAAACTAAAACTGGTGACTACAAAATAGTTGATGGCTATGAAGTGGGGAGTGATAACTCATATGGAATTCCACCAATTGTAACAACCTAATTAGCATGAATGAATTTCATGCATCTATAAACTATAGAGGGTATCACTCAAAGTTTTTGAATCCATGGTTAACCAAGTAACATATCAAAAACTCCTACACTAGGAATAATAGTAAATGGTATGGTCACATGTGTTGGACCAATCTATAGAGGAATTAAAATCTCACCCAATGAACTTTGTATGTGCACATTGAATCTATATGATAATTGTGTCTATCAGGGTAATATCCTGATCTAAATATCTTAAATGATGTGGTAATGTCATAGTTCACATGTTCACACTAGATGCATTGCCTATGAGAACACTATGAATAGGATGATTATGAATGTAAGATTTGATAAAGAGTGCATGATAATCTAAATCATCCTCAAAAATCTCTTTTTCTAAGAAGGAGATGGAAGGTCTAGCTAGAACCCAAAAATTGTATACACCAATCATGTTTCATAAAGGGTGTAACTCAACTTAAGGTATCTAATATGTAGCTAGTGGAGGATGTGCATGATATGCATGGTGTAAACTTAATGTATCCCCTATCTCTTGTTTATAATGTTGTGGGAAATGATCTAAAAATATTTTCAAAGCTTTATCCTATGTTTTTTTGCCTAAGGAGGCTCAACTGAAGTGCCAAGATCAATAATGTTACCATCTATCAAGTCCTATATATTATATTTTAAATGGATGCATCTATTTTTTATGTGGCTTGGTGCCCTATGAAAATCATAAAATGCATTCTGATCATATCCCTATGGAAGAGGATTTATTGTATCGACTTCTTGAATAGGAGGGAGAGCTATGATATTATATTCCAATAACTGTTATAAAACTCTAACTAGAGAAACTGGTAGATTGGAAAAAGTTTATAGAAGAGATGCAGATAAAACCACTCACTGAGGGGGATCTAAAGCTACATTAACTATTGGTTGATTTTGACTCTTGCTATCATTGACCTTTACTTTGTATGGACTTTCTTGTTACTCTTGTTTGTTTTTTATGATATGCTTGTGTACTTGAGTTTGCCCATTGAGATTAGTTTAACTTCTCTTTCCTTTAGTGTTTGACATAACTCAGTGAAGGAAGAGAAACTTTTGAACATTATTGATTCATGTAAAGCTAGTAGAAGACTCTATTTTAAGAGATCTTGTAACTCTAGATCAGCCATGGGGCTAGTCATTTTAGTCAAGATAGTCTTATGAAACCTTATCACCAATGTTAATGTTTAAAAGAGCTAAGAACATGTCAGCTAAAGGATTGAATGCATTGATCAACTGATTTGATAGACTATAGAACCATTGTAAAACATAATCCTTTAGACTTTATGAGAAATAGTTTGGTTAATAACCAATAATTTAGCACATAATCCAAGCATATTATGTGAAAATCTCTCAAGTGTGTCTTTAGGTCACCCTTTCCATCATATAGAGTGATCTTGGGTTGAAAAAAACCTTATGGCAAGGGTGTTGAAGCAATATGACATTAATTATGAAGTAGAGCAAAAGAATCCAAGGCTTGTGTAGGTCTAGAGGCTTCTTACTCAAGATGTAGTACATTGAATTGAAGAGATTTTATATCTTGCACAAGGACTACCACATCAAGAGACAAAGATGTACTAGTTGTATCTGGTGGTGGCATAGAGGTAGGTTGGGCTACTACAGGGGGTTGTTGAGACATGTTACCCCCATAATATCATGTGCAATTTGTTTTTTTGTGGTTTAATAAGATTGACTATTGTTCACTTTTTTCTATTCTTCTTATAGTATTTTAAGCATGTCATCTTGCATGTCAGGGTGTTTAGTTAAGAGTTATTAAAGTTCCCTTTTATCAGTTTCATCAAAACTAGTGTATTAGACCATTGTTAAAGTAGGAAAACAATTTGAAAATTGATTGAATTTTTTGTAATAATTTGTAAAAATCAAGGTGATATAGAAGGAAAGTACTAAATATAAGAGATGTAAAGTCCTAAAAATAGAAAACTAGAAAGTGCATAGAAAGGATACGAAGCTCACAAACATGTAAGGTGATACCTCAAAAGCAATGGGACCTAGTATATGCAACTAGGGTTTTGAAAATTGATATTTATAAAATTACTATAGAATTATAAAATTTGACATGATTTTTTATTTAAATATTCAAGTAAAAAATCAAAAATTTAATAAAAAATTCTTGATTTGAAAAGACCTAGTGTATGTAACTAGATTTTGGAAGAAAAATAAATTTTTTAAATTACTATGGAATTTTAAAATTTGATGCTAATTTATTATTTAAATATGCATGTAAGAAATCAAAAAAAAAATTTATAAAAAGTAGCAAAGAAATTACCCTAGGATTTCTAAGGTTTTTATGTGCAAACAAAGTAAGTCAGGTTCACCAAATGATTTAACTATTTTGGGAATATTGATGGCTTATTCCTAATCTAGTTAAAGATATAAGCTAATTAAATCAGTAAATAATATTTCAATAATTAAGCCACTAATTGTGTAATTTAATTGTAATTTAAACCTTTCTAAAAATAGTAATAAATGAAGAGAAATATAACTTAGCTTAAACTGGACTAAGATGACTGAGACAAAAGTTGGTATTGGTTGTGGAAGACTGGGACACTACCATAAATCAGGATCTAGCTTTTGTTTAGTGAAAGGATAAGAGCACCAAAAACAAGACACTTTGGGGTCTAGTGTTATAGTCCAGGTCTTACCATTGTTACCCAAACTAGTCATAAAGATATGAGTTTTTTGGGTTTTGTCTCCTATCCATGTATTAGTCTACCTATGAAATTTCAAGTCTTTAATATTGATGAAGTTCCTTGTAGATCTCATTTAATCTCTAACCCTAGGTCTTCCTTGTGCTTGAACTTGAATGAAAACTTGGAGAAAGAGGGATGTTAGTGTGTGTAAGATGCACTAAACATGTATCCACACCCCTTGTGTGGGCATGCTGCCTACATACCAATACTTTGAAGAGGGATCAAGCCATATGTAGTTCTCCCACTTGATGTTCTTTATGCAATAGTGTAATGAAGATACAAAAATGTTAAATTGGGTGTGCTTGAGGTGGCTAGGGACTGGTGTGAGGGTTTGAATGAGCTTGTAGTTGCATTGGTTTGTTATATGTAGAGAATATTAAAAATTGCCTTATTGGTCTTCTTTGTATTATTGCTTATTTTTGAAAATAATTACCAACCCTTCTAAATGAACTTTGAATGGACTTTTATAGAGATCTATTAGTCATGGATTAAATGTATTCACACTAGGCCAACATAATGAAGAAGAGAAATTATGGAAAAATGGTCACCTAGGCTCAACATGTGATTGGATAGGAGTACTAGAAAGGGGATACCCTAGGGTCCAACATTATAGTCCAACTTGGGCACTATTATCCTAAGGGTACAGGACCTAGGGGATGGAATAAGCATGAAAAAAGGGTCTTGGCTAAGCTAGAATGAGGTCTTGAAAGCCTATGGATGATTGGGAATCAGTGAAAAGATGCTTAGAAGGGTCATGAGAGTATGCAAGATGGACCTATGGATTTGGTGTCATAAGTCACACTAAAGCTATGACTTTTCACATTTTATATGACTATAGATGTTGAGTTATGCTTAGTGATGTTGGGTATGTCTTAAATAATTTTGTACCAAAAGTAATATAATGAATGGATATGAGTGCTCAATTCCCTAAGAGTGGCTCAAAAATGCAAAGGCTAGCCCTTTGGCTCCATCATCTCCTAATAAGTGAAGTTATATTATCATGCATGTGTTAATTGATGTTTGGACTGTATGTCTAATCCCTCTGAGTAAATAGCTCAATAATACAAAGGCTAGCTAGTCCTTTGGCTCCATTATTACCCTATGAAGTGAATATATGAAGTGATACTAGTATAAATGTGTGTCATGTGAGATGGTTCCTAAATCTCATGAACATTCCTTAATTTGATAATGTGGCATGGATAGCTGAATGTATATTAGAAACTAAGTCACTCTTGACTACTCAAAAAATGTGGAGATTAAGCTTGTATGAATGCCACTCTAAAACTAGGCAATAGGCTTATGTGGAAGCCACTCAAGAATGATGCAAACCACCCATAGATGTAATAAGGAATGAAACTATTGAGAATGCATAGGTAATTCCATAAATTGTAAATAAGATAAAGCAAATGTGTCATTCGCTTTGCCCTCAATCACTGGTGTCTATGACATGGATTCTGATATGAAAGTTATAGAAACTACCCTATCTACAACTAGAAGTAGATCCATCATGCCATCCATGATGCCCCCTATATCTAGATTCTATGAGAAAAAATGTACTAAAACTATTGATTCTAAACTAAACTATTGCTAAAAAAATTATAACTAGTCTTACCTTTTTGTTTATTTCTAGAAAATCACAGGATCATCAAAATAAGACACTCTACTATCTGGCATATAGTCCAAAGTTAGTGCTCTTGTCCTATATTGATTCTAAAGACTATTTTGTAATTGTCACTATCTCTCTAGTCTATTCTACCTAGTTTGAAGTCTGAATATTGTTCTAAGTGTTTTGAAAACTGATTTTTGATCGATTAGAGGCTCTGATCTCTATGACAAAAACCCATGTTTATTTCCCCCTCTTATGAGGGTAGGAATGAAGACCCTATAATTACTATCCTCATAATAAATATCTCTACAAGTGTGTTATGCTTTAAAAATACATGATATAACAATGATAATCAATAAAATATCTCAAGATATAGTATAGTTTGTAATAGAGATTGTTAGATCAATAGGGGTATGCCTAGATAGATGTAAAAATGTAATAACATGTGTAATATAGTGAATTGGAATTATAGGTCTAGTTACTTATTAGATATCAATTGTTAAAGAGGGATGGAGCATGATGTCCATCATGGCATCCAATAAATCAAGAAAATGCATGATGTGGATCATGGAATTATAAACAATTGAAAAGCAAACAAACATGCAAGGTAAGAAGATGGAAGCATACAAAAGTTGCCAAGGGGCCACCTAAAGAAGGGACATGGGCACATGTCACTCAAACTAGGAAGCAAGCATACAAGGCTTGTTCAAATACCACATATTCATATAATTGAAACAAGCAAGGTTGATACAAGGGCCACAGGTACATAGAAGAGTACAAGCAATGGATATTGGAAAATGTCCTAAGGCACACACAAGAAATAGAATACGAACTGAGAAATGTAATCATATCTAGCTATGTAAAGCAATAAAGGAAAGCATGTAAATACTAAAAATACAATCACATCTAACTTATCAAAGCAAGAAGTGAAAGTATGCAAAAGATGGAGTAGAAGACTAGATAGATGCTAAGAAATACACAAGTGCTATATACTAGTGAGTGTCAATAGATTAATTTGTGTAAGATAGTAAGTAATGTACATCAATAATTATCATTAGAGTGTGTGGTGTAGGAATGACATAACCTGGATGGTGTAGTCATGTAGAATATGCCCCTAGTGGGTAGATATGTCAATGTATGTATCGAATGTAAGATTAAGATGCCCCCTAAATGGGTAGAGTGAAGCAATCAAGGATCTAGATGTCACTACACACACTCAAAGAAGATCAAGTGAAGCATGGTAATGTAGATAAATTTATAAACAATAGCATAGAACATCAAAATGTAAGTCTAGCATGGTAGTATAAATGTAAAGCATGGATGATGCATATAATTGAAATGTATTTAGTGTTTTTAATTTTTTTAATGTTTCTATTATTTTTAAATAAATCTATGTATAATAATATGAATAAATCAATATGTACATAATGACATAAAATATTAGGTTGGAGGGGGTAAAGGGTTTAAGGATAGAGCCCATTGGGGATGGAGATGGAGGAAGGTATCATGGCCATCATCAAATGCCTCAAGATTATCATCATAAGTATCATCATATGCCATATATTTTGTATACATGATGGCTATCTCCTCAAGTGTTAGTAAGATCAATGTTCTTTGTGTAGTCGAAGATCTATCACTCATAATGGTACCATCTTATCAATGGTGAACTAAAGGTTGCTCTGATGGTGAAGATGTTGAGTCTCCTTTGGGATGTTTAGCTCTAGTAGTAGATGGTTTTGGTGGAATTGGTGTAGCCAGTGTTGGTGGTGATGTAATCTGATTAGTACCCTGAACCTATAGTTTATTCAATCTCTATTGTAAAGATGTACATGAGTTTGTATCATGGCCTATGATCTTGTGAAAGAGATAAAATGAGTGACCATCTTTCCATGATAACCTAATAATATATTTGTATCATGCTATAGTTAGTGTGATTAATCCATGATCAAGTAGCATCTATAGTATAATCTATGGTTGATAGTCTAAATGATTGGCTTTATATCCATAGAGGTAACCATGTGAATTATATTTGTCATGTGATATGTTTATGGTCATGAATGTGTAATATGTCTTGAGAGTGTAGTATGAGATGATAAGAGTGATGTAGTATGTGTAATAAGAGATCTAGAGTCATCTTGATACTCTCTTGTGTTAGGTTGTGGAGCTAAAAGCTTCACTGATGCAGACATGGAGGAGGTTGTTGAGAGGTTTCTGAGTTGCAGAGCAACCGACATCAGTCTGATCAACCGACATCGATCATATACAGTGAAGATAGCAACTAACATCAGTCAGGTATCGGCCAATGTCAGTCATCTCTAACCAGATAGGGACCGACATCAGTCACCTATGCGATTCTGGAACTGTCAGTTACATGAACAGTTAGTTAACAAACTGGTTGTTTACATGTAGAAGGCCAATTATAGACTTGAAGTTGCGGATCTAATTATTGTAATTGAATGTCTAATTATTGTTTGCATGAGATCTATATAATAGATTCATGGGCTGTATTGTAATTTGTGCTAGAGAGTAAGAGAGCAAAAATTAGCTCCTTCAGAGTGAAGAGAGCAAGGTGTGTTCCTCCTAGTGCCAAGTATGGGTACTGGTTTGTAGAATCAGAAGGATTCTTCATGTATGTAGGATCTTGGTCAGTAGGTGTGTAAGGCCACATTTGGAGATATACATGTGTAAGTAAGATCATTGATTTGTAGGTGTGTGTGTGTGTAAGGTCAAAGGAGATCTGCAGGTGGCAGCAGGATCAAGGTGATAGCAACACAACAGGTAGCAAGATTAGGAGAGATCTACTTGGAGTATAGTGTGTACTCAATTGGAGAGCAATAAAGGAAGGCAAGGTAGATCCTTCCAAAGTAAGATCATTTGAGTTGCAAGTTGTTGCAAGTTCATGGGAGATCTACTTAGAGTGCATTGTGTATTTGGTTGAGTATGTGTGTATACTCGGTGTACTGGCAGTAGTGGATACTGACTAGTTGGAGGTGAAAAACAACTCTGTGTGTGAGTTGCTTGTTGGGACCATAAGAGAGAGAGTGATATCTTGAAGAGATTTACTGTTTATGCCCTAGAGGTGTGGGAGCCCTAGAGGTGTGTAAGGAAGAAGACTGTGGCAATCTTCTTTGTTGTATTTCCTTTTGGAAGAGTATTAATACAATTGGGTATTGTCTCTCATATTCTGTGTTATTTTTGAATTCTAGTTACTTGTTACTTCTGGTTAAATTCTGCATTTAGTTTCTTGTACATGGTAATCAATTATGCTTCCTAGATCCTGACAAGTGGTATCAGAGTAAGGTTACAGGGAGCAGGTTTTGTGTTTGATTACAAGTCACTCTCAGGGGTTTCTGATTGAGTGGGATTAAAGCAATGGCAGAAGAAAGTAAGCTAAGAATGGAGGAACTAAAAAGCATGAATGGTCAATTACGGTGTTATGGAAAGAAAGAGTAGGTAAAGAAATATTGTTGGTTGGTAGCAGATCAGCATGAAGGAACTAAAGAAGTAGATGTTGCAGGTGTTGTTGCACAAGATGCTCTAGGATGTTCCTTGGATAAAGTAGAATCTTGGTTTATATATTCTATTGCCTCTTTCCATGCAGCCCCAAATAGAGGGGTTGGTGAGCCTTGTCAAAGTATTGGCAAAGGGGAAGTGCGGCTGAAAGTGCAGACAGCCAACACACGGGTGTTGAAAGAGGTCATGCAAGTCCCAGTCTTGGAGATGTGGCTAATTTCTTTAGAAAGTTGGGTGATGAGAGATGCACAATAACTCTCACAATGGATTTTTGGAATGTTACCAAGGATGCACTTGAATTAGCATGTGGTAAGAAAGCAGGTACTCTTTATCTACTTGATTGTATTACTGATTCCACTTCTATTGCACAGGTGTGGCTTTGTAGGCTTGGTCACATAAGTGAGAAGGGAATGGATGTTCTTAAGTCATATGGTAAGAGTTTAGCTTCAGAGATCATAGACTGAGATTTCTATGAGCAGTGGGATGCTACAAGAAAGGATTGGATTTATTGCAGGAAAAGGAAGACTGATGTATTTGATAAACTTAAGAACTAGAAAGCCTTGGTGTTCTTGGAGGATATGACGGATAGAGATCAATGGATGGGGCTGGATACCTCTAAGCAGGGTAGTTTGGACATGGGTATGATTCAAAGAAAGCTCACAGGTAAAAAGTCATCACTCACAGGTGAACACAGGTACCAGCGTCAGTCAGGAGTAACCGACATCAAATAGATAGGTACTGACATCAGTCATGTGTAGACTAGAGAAGTTGGTGGTGTCGAGCAGGTGGAGACTGACATCGGTAGGATAATTGGCATCAGCGACTTGAACAGTCACATGGAACTGACGTCAGTCAGATGTAGACTGTGTGGTGATCGAGGTCAGTCACTGGAATGGATTTTGGGTAGACAGCAAGCTGTCAAGGAGTCTCAAACACCCATGTGGAAGACTAAAAGGGTAAGTAAGCCTCAAATTCATTATTCCTCTTCTTTATACTCATTGCTCACTGTAGAGTAGGAAGGATCCAGGAAACAGTGGGAGCACGGCATGAATAGGATGCAAACCAAACAAGAGATTTGGTAGGGTTGCCAGCCAGTATGAAAGCACTGAGAGACGAATGGATTCCTTGGTTAAAGAATAGAGAGAATGGACATGTGAGACAAAAGGCCAGGTCATATGGTCTTGAGGAAGCTATAGGATAGTGGTACAGGGTTTGACAGGTGGATGACAAAGTAGGGCTTTAGTCAATGTCAGTGTAACCATTGTGTTTGTCTTACCAGGTGGATGATGGTCACAACATTATCCTGTTACTATATGTGTAGGATGAGCTTGTTGCAGGTTCAGACATATAGGGTTTTGCTGAGCTAAAGTTAAGGTTAGTTCAGTGGTTTGCCATGAAGGATTTGGGAGCAGAAAAATTCTTTGGCATGAGTATCCTAGAGACAGGGAGATCACAAGTTGATGTTGTCACAGGATGATTGTGTGAAGGTAGTGCAGGTTGTAGAACAGGGCAGCACACCTATGGATGGATAGTTCATATAATAGGGTCCCCAATCACATGATGAGGTTGAGTACATGTGTACTCCCTGAGTTTTCCCAAGCAGTGGGTGCTGTTAGAAATTTTGTAGTCAATCCAGGAAAGAGGCATTGGAGGGTAGTTCAGTGGATTATCAGGTATCTGAGAGGAACCAGTAGCAGGTGCACGTCTTATGCAGGGTCAAGTTCTTTTTCTACATGGGTTTGTAGATGTGGATGTGGCAGGTTACTTAGATGACAGGGGTTGTACAATAGGATGTGTGGTGGTTGGTCTTCAAGATTGAGCTTGAAGAGGGATACAAGCCAAGAAACAAATTAGATGGTGTACAGGTATAGGTATAGGTATAGTGCAGCTATTTATCTCTAAGTGGGAGATTGTTAGGTTGTGGAGCTAAAAGCTTCACTAATGTAGACATGGAGGAGGTTGTTGAGAGGTTGCTGAGTTGCAGAGCAACTGATGTTGGTCTGATCAACTGATGTCGATCATATACAGTGAAGATAGAAACTGACATCAGTCAGGTATTGGCCAACGTCGGTCATCTCCATCCAGACAGGGACCGATGTCAGTCACCTATGCAGTTTTAGAACTGTCAATTGCACGAAAAGTTAGTTAATGAACCAGTTGTTTGCATGTAGAAGGCCAATTATAGACTTGAAGCTACGGATCTAAATATTGTAATTGGATGTCTGATTATTGTTTGCATGAGATCTATATAATAGATTCATGGGTTGTATTGTAATTTTTGCTAGAGAGTAAGAGAGCAAAAATTAGCTCCTTCAGAGTGAAGAGAGCAAGGTGTGTTCCTCCTAGTGCCAAGTATGGGTGCTGGTTTGGAGAATTAGAAGGATTCTTCATGTATGTAGGATCTTGGTCAGTAGGTGTGCAAGGGCACATTTGGAGATCTACATGTGTAAGTAAGATCATTGATTTGTAGGTGTGTGTGTGTGTGCGAGGTTAAAGGAGATCTGCAGGTGGCAACAGGATAAAGGTGACAGCAACACAATAGGTAACAAGATCAGGAGAGATCTACTTGGAGTATGGTGTGTACTCAGTTGGAGAGCAATAGAGGAAGGCAAGGTAGATCCTTCCAAAGTAAGATCATTTGAGTTACAGGTTGTTGCAAGTTCATAGGAGATCTACTTGGAGTGCGTTGTGTACTCGATTGAGTATGTGTGTATACTCGGTGTACTGGCAGTAGTGGATCCTGACTGGTTTGAGGTGAATAACAACTCTGTGTGTGAGTTGCTTGTTGGGACCATAAGAGAGAGAGTGAGCTCTTGAAGAGATTTACTGTTTATGCCCTAGAGGTGTGGGATCCCTAGAGGTGTGTAAGGAAGAAGACTGTGGCAATCTTCTTTGTTGTATTTCCTTCTAGAAGAGTATTAATACAATTAGGTATTGTCTCTCATATATTGTGTTATTTCTAAATTCTAGTTACTTGCTACTTCTGGTTAAATTCCACATTGAGTTTCTTGTACATGGTAATCAATTATGCTTCCTAGATCCTGACATCTTGGTCTAACTAGTATAAAGCTTAGTCCACACAAATAGTCATTTATGAGTGTGGGTGTCGTATCATCATCTGAAGTAGCCTAGAAATCTATACCAAC
Source organism: Torreya grandis (assembly GCA_037957365.1). Lineage (NCBI taxonomy): Eukaryota > Viridiplantae > Streptophyta > Pinopsida > Cupressales > Taxaceae > Torreya > Torreya grandis. Next base: position 986,102 of record JARHVA010004897.1, on the reverse strand, counting down.
ATCATTTACATATAATAAATTAGAATTTTCCACAAGGGGTAACTATGACATGAGAGTCTCATTAATTATAGTAGTATGATATGGTGGTGTTGTGATATTATCTATAACTATTGAAGTAACTATAATTCAAAGGAGTTGTATTCATAGAATCAAATCGTATTTCTATAACTATTGTTGATGATTATATAATTGTAACAGGTGTAGGAATCATGACTAATGGAGTATCTATAATGGCTAAAGCTACTATGACTGGTTGAGTATCTAGAGCTGAGGTCATAACTATAAGTGGAGGAGTGTGAGATGTGTTAGTCTCTCCTACCTCATATGTATGTATCTAATCAAGAAAAATGTGATGAGGTAGTGATTGAATTATGATATGAGGTGTCCTATTTGGTGAAATGGTTGAAGATGACTATATATTTTGACCATATCTAAATGGATGGTTATCTATTAGGCATGTGTATAGGTATCCTTCATGGAGAAACTTAACACATCAATGAAGAGTAGAAGGAACTACCCTTATAGTGTGTATCTAAGGTCATCCAAGTAAAATATTGTAATGAAGAGGACCTTAGATGACCTAAAATTATGTAGAGAGGGTTTTGGGTCCTACCATGATATCCAAAGCAATGATGCCCAATGTCTATCCTGGTATATTATCAAAGCCTCTAATATACTTATATGATTTTTTCATGGATGTCATATCTACACCCATGGTCTATAAGAATTTAATATTACATATATTATGTTTGAAACCACTATCAACTAGAACTCTCTTAAATGTGATGGTTTTGACTTGAGCTTGTATGAATAGTGGTAAATTTTGATCAATAACTATCTGAGAGGGCATGCCATCGTAATTAAAATAGATAGCATCTTATATAGTTTTTAATTTGTTGACCATTGATGCAACAGAAGAAGGCTCTGAATCAATGGGCATAAAAGTCTGAGTGAGTGCTTGATAAAGAATGTCCTTGAACACATTGGACTTTTGAAGTAGTTCTAACATGGTAATCTTAGCTGGTGTGTTTCTCAACTAATCAATAATATCATATGCATTATGTAGATCTCCTTATGTAAGTGGGTTGGGCCTGGGATGGGAAGGAATAGAAGGGTGGTGGGGCCCCTGACTAGGTGGGGTCGGCATGGTGGCATGTCAAGTAATATCTCTAACTGCATTATCTACTATCCATATAGGATCAGTAGTAGCTATGAGAGGAGAGTATAGATAATTGATAGGTCAAGGTGGTAGAGGGAGAAACGGTGTCAACTAGGCTCTATAGCGATGGGTAGTGACCTAGGGAAGAGTAAAATATATTGTGCAACATAACTTGGCATGGGATAGAGGCTCAAAGGGAAGTGAGGAAAGAGGTATCTTAACATGTTTATCAATGAATGTGATAGTATCATCCCATAATATAAAAAGTAAGAAAGAAAATTAAATAATGAAGCTTTGCATTTACATATGGTAAACTTCATCATTCATATGCATGATAGGACCTAGTATGAATTCCTTATTATTTGCAAGAAATATTTTGAAATGAGTAGGATCCATTTGTAATTTTTATGTAAAAAATATGTAAGGTGACACCTCAAATACAAATGGACCTAATAAATTTCACTAGGTTTGGAAGAAAATTATTTTCAAAATTACTATGGTAAATTTAAAAATTAAATGGAATTTTTTATTTAAATATGTAGGAAAAATTAGAAAAATACCAAGACCTAGTATAAGAAACTAGGGTTTTGAATGAAAATATTTTTAAATTACTAAGATAAATTTAAAAAGTTAAATATAAATTCTAGTTTAAATATGAGAGAAAAATCAAAAAAATATTTCTAAATTTAGCAAGAAATTTTTCCTAGGGTCTCTAGGGTTTTTGTGCACAAAAGGATCTAGTAAATTCAACTAGGGTTTGGAATAAATGATTTTTAAAATTAATATGGTAAATTTAAAAATTAAATATGAATTTTTTATTTAAATATTTAGGAAAAATTTTAAAAAAATAGAAAAATCAGAAGGATATTTTCCCTAGGGTTTCTAAGGTTTCTGTGTGCAAACGAAGTAAGATGGGTTCACCAAATCATTTATATTTTTTAGGAATATTGGAGTCTTATTCTTAATTTAGTTAAGGATTTGGAATAGTAAATTAGTAAATAATATTTCAATAATGATAGTCTTGATTTTTATATTTTATTTATCTTTTTTAGGTTTTGTAAAAATAGTAATAAATTAGGAGGAATATAACTTAGCTTAAAACATGTTGAAACATCTATTGCAAGGTTTGAAACTGGTTGTGTAGGACTCAAACAGTGTCATAAATTAGGATCTAGATTTCATTTTATGAAAGGATAGGACCACTGAAATAGGACACAATAGAGTTTGGTGTCATTGTCCTCTTCTATTGTTGTTATCCAAACTACTCATAGAGATCTGAGTTTTCTAGGTTTTGTTCATTGTCCCTATGTGAGCTTGCCTGTGAAATCTTGACTATTGAAAGTTTATAGAACTCTTTTTAGAGTTTATTTAATCTTCAAACCCTAGACTTCATTGTGCTTTGATAAAAATTGAGAAATAAGGGGGGTTAGTGTGTGTAATATGCACTAAACATGTATTCACACCCCTTGTATGGGTACGTTGCCTACATACCAATACTTCAAAGAGTGATCAAGCCATATGTATTTCTCCCACTTAATGTTCTTTGTGAAATAGTGTAATGTAGATGAAAAATTACTAAATTGGGTGTGCTTGAGGTGGCTAGGAAATGGTGTAAATATTTGGATATGCTTGTAGTTGTATTGGATGGTTGTATGTAGAGAATAGGGAAATTTACCTTAGTGTTTTTCTTATGTTCTTATTTTATTTGTAATATTTTCTAAGCTCCTTATAAATGAACTTTTAATGTATTTTTATATAGATATATTTGTCATGGGTTGAATGTATTCATGCTAGGTCGACAAGATGAAGAATAAAAACTTGAAGGAAATAACTGTTGAAGCTCAAAATGCAATTAGATAGGAGCACCAAAATAAGACACCCTAGGGTTTGGTACTATAGTCCAAGTTTGGTTCTCCTATCCTCAAGTGTGATACTTGAGGGGATATAATTTGCCTAGGAAATGTTACCTAGCTAAGGTGGAATGATCATTTAGAAAGCTTGGGATGATTGGGAATAAGCAAAAAGGTGTTTAAAAGGGTCATGAGAGCATGCAAGAAAGACCTATGGGTTAGGTGTCACAAGCAACAGTCAAGCTACCAATTTTTACATTGTATATGACTACAAGGGACTATATTTGATGTTTTTATTTATGTTTATGCATTGATTAAAACATGTAGAGGTATGTGTGTATTATGCTCTCACGTTTTGAATATGAATGGAATGAATATGTGTTGACTCCAGTGTGTCTATGTTAGAGTGTAAACCCAAGCAACATATGGATAAAATTAGACCTTAATTGGTTTCCCTATTTAGTGCTTACACTAGTTATGGTTGTTTAGTCATTTTAATACCACTACTTGGTTATAAACCATGATTGTTGACAACAGTATATAACATCTTTCTATTGCCAAATTAGTAATAAATTTAATATGATTACGTTTTGTTGTAGAAAAATCATATCATTATGATACATTGTTATATTAATATCATTATATAAAAATTCAACACATGGTGATACCTCAAGTTTTTCCATAACATTATAAAATCCTACATTTTTCAAATCCAGTAGATCATTTATACATTTTTCATTCATCAAAGGAGGATTCTCCTCTTATGGTATAGGTATTGAAGCCTCCACTTCTTCAAATACCATGCCATAATGTTTCAAACCTAATGCCAATTTGTTTTAATTGAAGGCTTTATTAATGAATACATGAGGGGTGTCAAAGTAAAACATATGCAATGTCATTGCAATGCAATCTTTGAGTTTGAAAGAGTTTGACAAGTTCTATAATTTATGTAGGCTATAATAATTGTGCTAGATCTTATGTGTGTCTTCTCGTATGAGTTTTTTTATCTATTGATCTTTATTAAATGTAGCTCTTGGAAACGAATCTATTTTTTAATCTATTTTAGTTTCATATTTGTGAGCATTAATTATGAAAGATGGCTTAAACGTATGTTTTTATCCATTAATAATTTTTAATTTATAAATTCTCTTGTGAATTTTATTGAGATAGGGTGTCCATCCATGTGTATTCATTTTTCACAATCTTATAAATTAAGAATGACACCATGTTACTTCACATTCCATGCAATAGTATCCAATTAATCCATGTTCACATTATGCCTTTGATTTTTCAAAACACTACAAAGTTAGAGATACACTTTAGTACTTGTGTTTTATTTTAATTACTTCACACCTGCATAGTGTTAGAACTATTTGGTGCACCATTGAATTCCATAGGGTCTATAACAAATAGTTATGTGACACATGGCTTTCTACTATTACTTCATAGTCTTGTGCTCAAAAACTTTGCTTTGATACCTACACATTGCATGATTATGAGTGACAAAGATTGTGACACATGGCCTCATTATGTGGTCTCACACTCTATCACTTTGATTTTTTTTAAATTTTATTAAGTGAGGAGTGTGAAGAGTGAATGAGTGATAAAGTAACAAGTTTTATCATATCACTGCTTTGTAACCACACACTTGAAGTTGAAATAAAAAATGTTTTGAAGCGGCACAAAGAAGTGTGAGTGCCCTAGAGAGTGAATACTTTAAAAAATTAAATTCTTAAAATACTATGAGAGATGAGAACAAGAAAAATTGTGACACATGGAGTGTTTTTAGGTGTCCTTGCATCCTTTTGAATTAATATCAAGTCTATGTGACATGTTGTAAAGGCCTATAAATAAGATAAGACAAATGAAAAAATTAGAAACTTAGGCTTATGAGATAAAAGTGAAAATAATAATCAATGTTTATACAAAGATGAAAAAAATTATTGGATAAAATATTTATGATATGTGAACCCTCTATCAAAGTGCAAATACCTATGTACAAGTGCTAAAAATATTGCTAGATAAATTTTAAACAAGTCAATATCATGAATTAAAAGTCTCAAAATTTAATGCTAAAATAAATTTATCATTCATAATCTTGTTTGACTTAAGAAATGTTAATCAATTAAAATCAATAACTCATTTGTTAAATTTATTCAAAATAAAGAGAATCTCCATTTTGAAATAAATGGGGACATATTGGTGACAACACATGTAAATTGATCTCTATATATTTATAAAAGAGAGAAGTGGTGGAGGATTAGTAGAAAACATGATATAAAAAGTTTAGAATATGAAAATATTGATGTGGTTCAACCACTAGGGTTACTAAAAGGATGGTGGAAAATGAAACTTCCATATTCTACATGGTGGGCACATCCTTATGATTGGATAGTAGATGGTCTAGAGACGACCATGTTAAGGTAGAGATTGGATAAGTTACTATAATTATATATTATTTGGATGGAAATATGATGAGGTGTAATAGGGTGAGATAATGGTACTAATATCATCATGGTGATATCAACAGGGTTTAGTTTGATAGAGTTACTCGTCAGTATGGAGTGGAAATGCTCAACCATTAGAACCTCATGTGTGGAGATGATCAATGAGAATTACATTGTAGGTTTGTGAGTTTGGTTCCCCAAGTCATAATGAAATATAGGTCATATGTTATACGGACACATATTCCACCATATTACACCTTATGTTAGATGATGTTTGAGCTACAATGAGATATATAACATGGTGCATGTGAGCCCACTTATTAATCATATTCCAACCACTTATAACAATAGTAGCTGCTTGTGGTAGTTGGAGGAGAGTGAGTGATATTAGGTTCCATGATGGCACCAGGACCAATACAAATGTTTCTCCCTTAGATGATGGTAATAATGTGTAATATATGCTAGTCACTTTCAAAGTATAAATGTCCTTTGATTTTTTGTGTTTTTTACTATTTTTTATATGTTTTTAAAAGTTTTGCATAATGGATCCTTATTATTGATGCAGCCTTGTTGTTTTTTATGAGATATTTGAGATGTGGAGGGTCCTTCAGTTTGATCCACTTTTGAGGTGAGTAAATTTGAATATCATTTTTTATATTACATTTCATATGAAATAAACCTTATGTGTATAGGATATGAGAGAAGATGATATAGAGGATTGAGTGAGACAAATCTAGGATTATGTGTAATATTTGGATGCCTAGATAGAAGGAGGAGTAGGAGGATCACCCATGGCCCCACATAGAGATGTTATAGTATAGCTCTTACTAGCCTAACTAGTAATATTACAAAAGACATATACATGGACTGAAGCTAGTATAGTGTATTATAAGGCACAAGAGGTTATATATTCAGAGCTTATTGGTAGAGTTCCTAGTTGGGATAGGTTATCATTATTAAATTTATCTAAGAGAAGTTTAGTTATGGGTAGGGTTAGAGATATATATCTATATCCTAATAAGGATGACCATTATTTGCCTCATTTTTGGAGGCATTTTGATTTATGAGCTATGTATGGGTCATGTGACCTTATTTTGGACTATGTGACAAAATTTGATATATATATTTTTTTGTGTGTGTGTTTCATATCAATATATTTTAATTTTAATTTCTTTGTGTTTGGACAAAAATATATGTAATGTGATATAAATATAATGATTAAAAATTAAATTTAGCATGTAAATTAATATGAATGATGATAAAGTGCCTAAATTACAATAAAATATGTATCTATTTAATTTCATAGTATGCAGGAAATAACACTAACTAATAATATGTGTAATATCATAAAGATCAAAATAGCTAATGCACAAAGGTAAAGTCATCTCACTTTAAGAAAATAGAGGAGATGCCTCTAATAAATTCTCATCTACTAAATCCACATCTCTCATAAACTTTACCACCTTTAAAAAATAAAGATATATGATCATGAGTATTATCAAGTGTTGCATTCAATGCTTATAGCCATAGAGCACCTAATATAACATTATATTTTAGAAAAGTTTACATGATGTATAATATTATAGGACATGTTTAGGGACCTATAGAGGCATGAAATTTAATACATCCCAACATTGTATATTCATGCAAATCAGGTAGCACTTTGGTTAAATTTTCAATATCAAGCAATATATAGATTATTTATGCCATCATACCATTATTTTCATTAGATATTCCACATTATATTTAGATTTATCATAATTCATTTTCTTTGCTTTCCTTATATATAGAAACTAATGACCAAAGGTTCTGCATCTAGAAGATTGATCTTTTTTATATCATTAGGAACTATTCTAACTCAAAATTGCAACTATGAGAGGGTTATTCAATCCCTCTCAACTTTATATATGAAATGGGATTGACTCTATATTTTGGTTAACCTCTAAGTGAGTCAAACTTCTATATTGAAGGGTTAAATCCCTTAGTTTGTCTATTGAAATTCATCACCTAAATTACTAGCTCATTTGGATGAAAAAGGAGAGAGAGCATACAATATATATATCCTAAAAAGGTGATGCACAAATTATAACATGATCACTACTAACCAAATTCAAGTACACTTCAAACATAATCTTGATATAAACATACACTAATCCAAATATGCCCTTATATTAACATTTCTCGTAGAGGTTTGTGAAGTTAACTTAAGATAAGAGGACTAAAGACAAGGTCATGACTTGACACTATTGTAGAGATGTTGTAAGTACATCTACTAAGAACGGGGTGAATCATTTCCCTTAAAACAACCATTCAATTTCACTTATCATCCATGAAGCATTCATTCACGTACATACATTAACCATTGCATAAATAAGAATCGACAAAATCATACAACATAAGAACATAAGAGATATGTGGGAAACATTTATGGGGGATAAAAACCACTAAAAATAGCTTTTAATATAGTCCTATAAGCATTGAATCAATATTTAGTGAGGCACCAACCCCTCACTCATCAAGTACCAACTCAACTAGTCCTTTTAGTAAGCACCAACTTGCAAGGATTTACCAACTCAATCACCTAGAACCTTTTATCACCTTTGGACACCTGTTTCTCACTCAACTAATTATTATTCCCTCATTTTTCTCTTCACACTCTTTTATCTCTCTCAAATAGACTATTAGGCCTCTTCACTCAACTAGCCCTTTTTTTGGTAGAATTAGGTCATATGACCTTGATTTTAAATTTTAGAATAAAAATTATATATTCATGATATATTAAACATACATATCTTATGGTCTTCAATACCTCTACTTGGTTTCCAAACTTCTATTCTATTTGCTCATATCCTCAATATTCTAACTAGTCAATTAGGTCTATTAAACCTTCTTTTTATACTTGGCTCTTGCTCTCACCCACCTTGGTTAGACACAAACCTCTCCATAATTAGATCACCCTTATAATAGATTAGAAAAAAAATTAACAAGTGAAATAATCATTATATAGGTCAGTCACCACCCATAAGGACCAAAACCACCATTAGACCTAATAGAGACCTATTGCAATTAGGCCTTCTCAAAGCACACATTTTATCTTGACCATCTTGAAACATTTTGAGCCTCTAAAAATACATGAAATTTTTTATAAAATATTAAATTATAACCCTTATAATCTCACCTTATTTCCCCAATTCTATTTACCTCATTTCACTTCTTGAACCACACTATTAGGTCTACTCGCAATTAGGCCTTCTCACTACCAAAAAATCTACCTTGAATATCTAAAGTACACACTCAAATTTTAAACATAACAAAATTATAAAATCACATGGATATGACCTTATATTCATCACAAATTCCATTATATTTCATCACATATGGCAAAAGACTTTAAACTTATCATTTCCATATGCTCACTTAAACTTACACACAAGATTCAAAACTTAGTTAAGATCCTTTGACCTTTCACACCTTCATACACATTTATTATGAAAATAAATTCATTAAAATTAACCTATATTACCTATATAAAAAATTCATGTGCTTTGTATTCTTAAACTCTGTGCATAATGACTCAAGAACATCACTCCCACTCACACACAAAAAATTGCTTGTAGCTCAAAAACACTATCATGGAAACCAGGAATTAGAACACCTATGTGAACACTTTTATGAGATTAAAATGGGTTTATATGATCCTAGATAATCCTTATAACATATTTAAATATATATTACAAGGTTAAATATCAATATTGGTCTTATAGACCAATCTCATGTCTTCACCCTACACAAACCTCATTATGTTAGACAGGTCACTTTGAGAGCAACTTTCTATTTCTATATAAGCATCACAAAATATTAAATTCAAGGGTGAAAATTGATATAGGTATTTAAAAATTACCCCATGAATTTTTATCTATCCCTAATCCACTTCAACCCATCCCTAATCTCATTCTCATTTCTACCTGGTTTTCTCACTATCTTCTTCATTAGGCCTTTTTAGTGATAAGACAAATTTCAAGATCAGTTTAGCATATTTAAGGTCTGAAAACTAATAAAAAAACACATGATTTTCATAATATATATGTCTCAATCTTCAAATTCCAACAACTTTAATGGTTTGACCTAGTCAACAAGCTTTTTACATCAAAAATCTAAGAAACAAGCGATTTTCTATACCTTCTATTCACTCTTCCAATAGACCAATTCCACCTATAAGAAACTAGAAGAGTCATATATATGATAAAATAATAAATATATGTCATCCAATCCATTTTGATCCATTTCCAATAAAATATTCCTTATCAGGTCATTATGAGGGGTTTAGGAGGGTTTAGACTGGCTTCCATTCTTAACAATCATTCATAAAGGATTGCCCCTAAACTCTAAACCAATGCCAAGAAATTTAAGACAAGAACCTCCCCAAACTTCCATGAACTTCTTAGGATCTCATTAAAAAAATTCACATGCCAACGAGCATAATAAAATTCTTCTTTGGTCTACTAGACCTCATTCTCTGCACATAGAAAACCTCAAGGACATATTTCATGATTTATCCTTCAAAATTTGACCTCAATTTTGATAAACACACTTGATAAAACTTCTCAAACCTTTGATATTTCTCTCATCATCTATATAACCTGAGAAACTAATTTTGACCCCCCCATAGGCCGCACTAGCTCTCTTTACATACCAGGCCTAAAACTTGTAAGACATGCATAGACCTTAAAACCTCTTATGATGCTCTCAAAACCTCATTATCATGTCATAAAACCTAATATATTGATCACACACTACCAATATTTTTCTTACAAGCCTTATAATTCTCACCTAATCATGTTACCAAGTTTGTGTCTTCTCACTAGGTCTCTTTAAGCAAAGACTAAGCCAAGAGTTGACCTAGAAACCTCATATAAAAGATTGTATTCCTTATACACATGTTTACATAGTTTTATACATGTTATCACATTATCTACCAATGATGATGACAACTCAAGACTCCTTACTAGGTTAGATAGAGTCTAGGACTAGTCTGGTTTCATGCTTAGGCTTAAGACCTCACTCCTAAATGTTTACCTTGAAACTTTCCTAAGTGTTTCAATACTTAATATAATTCTTAGGAATTATGAAATATCCACTCATACCTATGTGTATCCATATTACCAAACCACCATATTCACACACATGCTCATGATATGACAATTCTCCTTAAGACTAGTGTTAAAAAATATGCTTACCTTGTGTCTTGATCTTGACCTTGACATGTCATCAACCTCAAAATATTTACTAGGTTGCCTTAAAATTCTCTCTCAATAGAGAGACAATGGGTTCCTTCAAATTCTCTTGTCACTTTGTTTCCTTGTTAAATACCATGCATCTTCACAAGAACATCTCTAAGAAATTAATGGTACTCACAAGCTTCTGACATCAATAAAAATATTAATGTAATAATACCAATAATAGTAACATACCTCAATAATCTCCCCTTTTTCATTGATGGTAAAAACTCAAACAAAGTTGATCATTCTCATCTCTCTAGACTAGATCTTCTTCAAACTGGTCTTTTTCCTAATTTTATCTTTTTCCCCCTTTGAAATTAATGACAAAGGATCATCTCTTGACAATAATCTAATCATTAGACCTAGAAAAACACACCTTTTGTCTCCAACTAATATCATCTCTCTCTCTCTCTCTCTCTCTCTCTCTCTCTCTCTCTCTCTCTCTCTCTCTCTCTCTCTCTCTCTCTCTCTCTCTCTCTCTCTCTCTCTCTCTCTCTCTCTCTCTCTCTCTCTCTCTCTCTCTCTCTCTCTCTCTCTCAAAATAGACCAGGCTCACAACCAACTGTTGCAAATATTCTTGGCAAAAACACCTACTCTTGGAGCATACCTGGTTCCCTTAATCTCTATGAAGTATTCAGACACTATCATGAATGTGACTTGGTTTGATCAAGTCATCATATAAATTCTTTGTAACACATCTCTTTTGATCACACCTTCAACATACTACTGACTAAACACTGGATATGAACATCAACAAAGAGTACAAAGCTCCCCCTAAGACCAAGCATCCTTCATGCTTTTGATCACTATTTGAGTGCCTTTATGAAGCCTAATAGAGTCACCTCTTCTCTCTTGGGTATTAAAACAACATAAACTCAAGAGTTTCACAAATTTCTATGTTCTTACTAGACTAAACTTCCTTCATGAGCCTCTTTGGTTTGAATAGCCTCTTTAGCTTGATGTCTTTGATCTCTATTTGAACAACATTCTGACTTGGTCTTTTTTTTACTCCATCCACAATTTGAGCTAATAAGGAGAATTATTTTCACTCATTTGCATCTAAACTATTTTCCATCATGGCAAATATTCCACTTGGACTTTAAAACTTGTCATCATTCACCTTAGATACCTTTGGATTCCACTCACTATCTTGTTTTCTTTCTTGCACTGTAGGGGTCGTAACCTTCTTATTTTGATTTAAGAATCCATGCTTACATAAATTTTTAATATGAAAAACATATTAACAATTGCAACACACTATTCCTCTTAATGGAAACACACCATTACCCATACCTCTTGAATGATGATTCTCCTCATAATTCCATGCATATTCATTCTTGGAGGGTCTTCTATAATGCCTTGCTCTATGATCAAATTGGTTACATGAATAAAAATAACCATTGAAAGGATTAGAATACTTGATAGTATTAGGCTACTTGATAGGATTAGTCTTCATTATATCAGCACCATCATTTTTTGACTAACCATTGACCTTCTTGATCACATTAGTGCTCTTCTTTTGGTCTCCATTGAAGCCAAGACCTATTTTGTCCTTAGTAATATTTTGACTACTCAAGATGTTGTCTAGATCATTGGTACTATTTTCAAACTTCAAAAAGGACTTTAAATTATTTGATGTCTGATCCAACTTAGATATCAAAGAATATAATTCAGTTATATACCTTGCACATTCTTCTTTTTTAGCCTTTAGGCTTGCATTCACAATCTTAATTTGAGTCTCCACCTTTTTGACCATTTCTTCCTATTCCTTGGAGTTATTATTTAATCTATCTTTAAAAAAATTGATTTGATCCTCATAGTATTTGATAAGAGACCTCATCACCTTATTATTATTCTTAACTATATTTACTTCTTCTAGAGCATTCATAAACTTAGCCTCAAAATCCACCTCATCTTCTTCATCTGAATCACCAACAACACCTCCAAACCACATGGATTCTTCTTGATTTGAATAGATTTCTTACTAAAACATGAAGATAAATTCATTAACATCAAGACCATGACCTTAATGGTCACTCTTATAATCACTTATCTCACTCTCATTAGATGAGTTGTAGTCTTCCTTGGTATAAAATCTTCTTTTTCTTTTGAAAAACTTCTTTTCATCATACTTTTCTTGCTCTTATTAGACCTATAAGACTTATTTTCATCATAATGACCTTCATCATGATATTCATCATACCTTTCCTTATTATTATGAGGGTACTTTTTATCAAAGTGTCCAATCTCTCCATAATTAAATCATTTAAAGGGTAGCTTACCCTTGTATTTACTTGAACCTATTTTTAATTTTCATACAAACATAGCTATCAACTCATCATCAGCAATATCAAAATCATCATTTTCTTTGACCTTCCTACCTTGTGTCTACTTCTCCTTTGACTTATTTTCTTCTTTGAAAGTATCTTTCTTCTTTACAGGTCTCCCTTCACTTATCCTCATCTCATAGGCTGTTAGCATGCCATGAAGTCCATATATCTCTAGCTTATCTAGATCTTACATCTCTTCAACAACAGACAATTTAGAATCAAACTTGAGAGTTAGAGATCTCAAAACATTTTCAACAATAGTAGACTCTTCGAATTCTTCACCTAGGCTTCTTATGATGTTGACCAATTCATAAACCTCAACAAGTAGGCTGTAATGTTCTCATCTCCATTCATCATTAGGCTTTCAAACTATCTTCTTGGTCTTATAACTTAGCCAACTTGACCTTGGAGTCTCCATCATGGATAGTATTCAACTTGAACCACATTTTTATAACATATATATAGTGGATCACCTTCACAAGTTCTACCTCTGATAGGCAACACATAATACCATCATTGCTTTTGAATTATTATCACTGGCCTTCTTACCTTTTGTATCTATAAGAGGAATAGGGGGTGAAGTATATCCATCCAAAACTAATTGCCAAACATCATGACCTTAAGACATCAAATATTTTCTCATCATGACACTCCAAAAATCATAATTATATCCATTAAACAATAGAGTCTTGCTTGCAGAGAAACCACCTTGTGCTTGACTAGCCATCTTCATTTGCTTAGGATCTCTTGTAGGATATTAGGCCTGCTCCAAAGGACCTACTCTAATAATAAATTTTTTAAGTACAAATACTAATATTGGAGGTGAATTATTTCTCTTAAAACAACCATTCTATTTAACTTATCATCTATGAAGCATTCATTCACATACATATATTAATGATTGCATAAACAAGCATCTATAAAAGCATACAACATAGGAACAAAAGATATATGTTGGAAACCCTCATGTGGGATAAAACCCACTAAAACATATATTGGAATATATTACTATAATAATTTAATCAAGATTTAGTAGGTCATCAACCCCACAAGGAGAACCAACCTCTCACTAATCAAGCACAAACTCAACCAGTCCTTTTAGCATGCACAAACTTGTAAAGAGGCACAAACCTCCTAGGTAAATCAGCACCAACTCAATCACCAAAACATATGATCACCTTTGGACACATTTTTATCACTCAAATAATGACTAATCCCCTATTTTTTCTCTTCACACTCTTCTATCTCTCTCAAACAGCCTATTAGGCCTCTTCACTCAACTAGCCCTTTTTTTGGCAGAATTAGGTCATATGACCTTAATAATAACCTATAGAATAAAACTTATATATTCATGACATATTAAACACACCTCTATTATGGTCTACATTCTCTCTACCTATTTTCCAAACTTCTATTCCATTCACTCATATTCTCAATATTCTAACTAGTCAAATTAGGTCTGTTAAGACCTTATTTTTATACTTGACTCTTACTCTCACCGACCTTAGTCAAAAAAAAACTCTCCACAATTGGATCACCCTTTTAATATATCAAAAAATATTTTTCACAAGTTAGAAAATCTTTACATAGGTTGATCACCACCCATAAGGACTAAAACCACCATTAGGCCTAATAGAGACTGAATGCAATTAAGCCTTCTCAAAGCACACATTTCATCTTGACCACCTTGGAACATATTGAGCCTAAAAAAATGGATGAAAAAATTTATAAAAACTTTAATTAGACCCTTTATAATCTCAAATTAGGTACCCAACACCATTTATCTCATTTCACTCCTTGAAACACATCATTAGGTTTACTCACAATTAGGCCTTCTCACTGCCATAAAGTCTACCTTAAATATCTGAAGTATACACTCAATTTTTCCACATAAAGACATTATATAATCACATGGATATAACCTCCATGACCTCAGGTTCATCACCAAGTCCATTATATTTCACTACACATGGCAAAAGACCTCAAACATATCATTTCCATATGCTCACTCAAAACTGCACACAGGCTTCAAAACTCAATCGAGAGCCTTTGAATTTTCACACCTTCATAGGAATTTTTTATGAATAAAAATGCATTAAAATTAACCTATGAGACATATATAACAATTTTGTGTGCATTTTATTCTTCAAATATGAGCATAATGACTTGGGACCATCATTCTCACTCACACATAGAAAATTGATTGTAGCTCAATGATTTGTAAACTTTAAGCAATATTACGCTTGCGTATTTTAATCTTGATTCACAATATTAATTTATGGAATAATTAAAATTATGACATAAAAACATGAATTTAACAAAATAATTCACAACATTCAACACATAATTTGATAACGGAGTTCGACATGAAGGCCTATGCCTTCGAGTCCAATATCGATTGATGTATTAGGAAAAACACTTGAAAAATACTTTAAAACATCTCCAAATTAAAAAATTAAAAAATTTAAAGTTGTTATATGGGAAAAAATTATGCTTGTCTATTTTTGGAATTTTTACTAATTTTGCCTCTAGCACCCTTTATGAGCCACACAAACTCCTTTGCTAGTCTTCTATAAAACTTGCTTGATTTCAATTTTCAAAATGAATTCAAACACGAGTCTTAACACTATATTTTGCTTCATCCCATGGGTATGATGGTGGGACCTTTATCCTTTTATCAATGAGGATAAGGGTTTAAAACCCATTACATAGGCTTAGGTGGTTGAAGCATATCAAAAATCCCACATTTAGTAGTGGGGATGAGCACATAGAGTTTAAAAGCCATGAAACTCATAGTATACCATGCCAACTAATAAGAATTAGCTTTCATCTCGTGGGATTTTTGGAGGCTTATGGGTTTCACATGGAGTATTTGGAGGGTATGAAAGTGGCATATGAAATATGTGGGTTTCACGTGGCATATATGTGGATGTTTATGGATGTTTGGGCATGTAATGAAAATGTAACATGGGTTCACATGGAAACTTAAGGCATGGAATGTGTTAAATATGTTGGGTAGTATATGTAACATAGGATTATGTGTACATGGTGAGGTGGATATGTTCCATGTAAATGGTATGGTTATTTGGTTTGTTTATAACATTTAGAATAATATAAAATTGGACCATGGTAATTAATTGGTTGGTGGCAAGCCACGTGGTAGATTAAGAACCCACCATGTGGTCCAATATCCTCTTACTACTTGTCATCCACTCACCACTTATCAATGTTTAACTAGATGTTCTATCCAAACCCCAAATTATTTTACTATCCTACTTGATCCTCGATGTGCGATATCTTGTGTATACATGCTATATTTTATGAACCATGACATGCATCGAAAATATCTTAATGAGCTCTTCACCATGTAAATATTATAAAATCATTCAACAATGGTCAATTTTTATAGTTTGACCAAATTTGACCTTCTTTGACTATTTTTATTGGAAATTTGACTGGCTGTAAAAGGAGCATACAAGCTCTATTTTCCATGTTCCTCATACCATTGGAAAGGTCTCAATGGGCCCTAGTTAATGGTGAAAGTTTAAAATTACTTTAGGACTTATGAATTGACCTATAAATCAATCCTCCCCATTAAGAAGGTTTTTTATCCTTAAAATTTTAATACTGGACCTGATACTCCATGTGAGGATCTTTATATGCCTCTGGCTCAGATGATCCCCTAAATTTCAATCAATTCTAGAGATACTATGATGGGTCTTCAAGTTATAGAACTATGAAAATATTGCATGACACCTGGTGTTATAAAAATTACCATTTTACAATTTCCCTCTTAGGGTCTTATATAGTTTCACATGCATTGGTGCTCTTGGGTCTTTACAAACACTGTAATGATTACAGACATTGCCCATATTTGGGTCTTATTCATTTATTAACAATGCCTATATTTAGGTCTTACAAACATGAAGGAAATATGTATGCATATTTTCACACTCTAAAACATATAGATTAAAAGATACAACCTATTTTATGAGCTATTTTTTATGCTTCTCATGATGACATTTTTTTGTTACCCTGTAGTGTTCTTATCTACAACATAGATGAGTAAAATAACATTGAAGGAACTATTTACCTATAACAGTTACTATCAATGTGCTCACACGAGATATTCTATCCCATATTTTACAATGCTATATTGATTTTCCTTTTTAGAGAAAGTTGCATTTCTTAGAGACAAGTATGGTTTACCTAGGATAATGCCACTAAACTGAATTGGAACCACATCTAATTCAACTTCATCTATAAAGTGGGAGGTAATCACAAATGCTATTTTCCATTTTTTACTTACATGTACATTATTTATATCATCTATCTTATCTAAAGAATAGGGTTGGAAATGTGGCTTAGTTTCCAAACCTAGGGTTTCTACAACATCTTCTGAGATCAAATTATTTTGATAATTTTTATCAAAAATAGCATCTATCTTAGAATGCTTAGCAATTATTATTTTGAAAAAGTATTGCTTACCTTTTTAGGGTGACAATCTCTGAACTGTCAGCTTCTCATTGACTACCGTCTCCTTCACTAATGTTATCTCAGGGTCTAACTGACAAGACTCAGTCTTCTGCTTGATTGAAGATGTAGTCACAACCTTTGCCTTAGGTTGTAGATAAATTTTCTTATCTTATTTCATCATTTTCCCCTTAGCATTAAGTAAAAACCCAACTTCATGTCTTCTTTAGAAAACTTTGTTTCATCATTCTTCTTCTTGACATGTCTCGTAAGCATCTTTTTAGGAATTTTTTAGGCATAATTATAAAATACATTTGAGAATTTCTTCTTTTCATACCTCAATAAGTCATTTGAAGATTCTTCATTAAATTTAATTGCTTCATCTTCTGATAATGCTTCCTTCAACTCTTTAGGGTGTTTTGACTTTATGTTTGAATAACTCTCTAGCTCAATTGGGATATTTGTTCTTCACCTCCATATCCTGATCCTGCATGGAGTGGTCTCTTTGTACCATTAATGCCAATGTATTTTCCTTTGAATCCCATTTTAGTTAGTAGCTTAGAACCTATTCCATTTGTGTGATTTTCAAATGACTTTGATAAATGTTTAGGGTTATTATATTTAGTATCCCTAACATTGTCAATATAGCCAATAGAGTTTATTTCATTATTTTCATCTTCAGTGTGTACATCAGAAGATACATTGATAATTAGATCATTATTTACTTTCAAACTTACAACATCATTTTCATTGATAAGATTAGTAGGAGTATATGAATTAGAAGAATCACTACTATAACCAGAATGTACCTTTAATGTTTGGCTTATCCCAAACTAAATCTCATAAGTATGATTGGTCATTAGTTGGATTCATTCTCCTAATGCATCATTTTTATCATGTCGAGATGTGAGATAATAATGACCCAATGTTATCTCCTCAACTTCTCCTAGAACTATATTAAGAGCTACTTGATCAAAGAATAATCCTCCAATGCAAAAATGTAGGTTTCCATAATGAGTCACATGTCCACATATTATGCCATTAGCTCCTCTATATGTCTTAGTGTGGGGTAATGGGAGATTCCTTAGATTTAAACATTGTTCAAGACTTTCAGTAATATAACTGACTCTAAAACTCCAATTAAAATAGATTTGCACAAATTTTCCTTCAACAATAGTAGTGTAGTTTTTCTTTTGACTTTCTTCAAAGCGTATCTTAATATCTAGCACTTTTATCAACAACAACTATCATATTAGAGATTTTTGAGTTGCTTGATGAGGTATTGTTGGTTATATTAATTGACCTCTACTAGACTTGGTGGGTGCCTTACTTCTCTCCTTGTTCTATCTTCTAAACCATAGTAGAGCTTGATTGGGATGTAAGATCCAACATTGCTCGATAATCTGACCTCATTGGGCATAATGTCCACAAATCTCTAAATCTCCATGCATTCTCTTCTTATATTGATGTTTTTTTTATAGTTATACTTGCAATTCATCAATGCTTTATTGGAGCCTCTCAATTTGCTGCTCCTACCATTTCTCTATCTCTTGCCAATTTTACTCTTGGGCTTGTAGGAATTGCATATCGTAATGATAATAGAATTTAGTAACAACTAATTTTGAGCTAGAATTGGATCCATTGTTCTAAAATAACTAATTTTGGTTAAAAAAACAAAATCACAAATTCACCTACAAATTTAGTTTTGATATCAAACTTGACACACTAAAACAATGTCTAAATAGAAGTTAACCTAGCACACTAACTAGACTGATACCAAACTGATCCATAAACTTTAAGTAATATTACACTTACGTATTTTAATCTTGATTAAAAATATTAATTTATATAATAATTAAAATTTTGACTTATAAAACATGAATTTAACAAAATAATTCACAACATTCAACACATAATTTGATAATGGAGTTCATCATGAAGGCCTACATCTTCGGGTCCAATATCGATCAATGTATTAGGAAAAATGCTCAAAAATAACTTACAAACATCTTCAAATTGAAAAATGAACAACTAGAAAGTTTTTATATGGGTAAAAATAATGTTAGTCTCTTTTTGGTCTTTTTGCTAATTTTCCTCTATCACCCTCTACAATCCACATGAACTCTTTTGCTACAGTCATTTAGCAAACTTGCTTGCTTTCAATTTTTGAATTGAATTCAAATACAAGTCTTATCACTTTATATAGTGCTTCATCCCATGGGTATGACAGTGGGAATGTTATCCTTTTATCAATGAGGATAAGGGTTTGAAACCCATTGGATAGGCTTTGGTGGTCAAAGCATATCAAATATCCCACATTTAGTAGTGGGGATGTGCACATAGAGTTTAAAAGCCATGAAACTCATGGTATAACATGCCAAGTAATTGTCATTATCTTTAATCTCATGGTATTTTTGGAGGCTTATGGGTTTCACGTGGAGTATTTGGAGGGTATGAAATTGGCATATGAAATATGTGGGTTTCACATGACATATATGTGGATGTTTGTGGATGATTGGGCATGTAACGTGAATGTAACATGGCTTCACATGGAAAATTAATGCATGACATGTGGAAAATATTTTGGGTAGTATATGTAACATATTATTATGTGTACATGGTGAGGTGGATATGCTACGTGGAAATGGTATGGTTATTTGGTTTTTTTAGAACATTCAAAATAATATAAAACTGGATCATGGTAATTAATTGGTTGGTGGCAAGCCACGTGGTAGATTGAGGACCCACCATGTGGTCCAATATCCTCTCACCACTTTTCATCCACTCACCACTTGTCATTCTGCTTTCCACTTGTCATCCACTCTCCACTTGTTGACATTCAACTGGATGTTATATCCACACCCTAATTTTTTTATTGTTCTGCTTGATCCTTGACATGTGATATATTACGCATATGGGCTCAATTTTGTGAACTGTGAGATACCCCAGAAAGATATAAATAAGATATTCACCATGTAAATATTCTTGAATCATTCCATAATGGTCAATTTCTTTAGTTTGACCAACTTTGACCTGTTTTAAGTAGTTTGACTAAAACTTTGACTGGCTGCATAAGGAGCATACAAGCTCTGATTTCCATGTTCTGCATACCATTGGAAAGGTCTCAACAAGACTTATGAAATGGTGTAAGTTTCAAACTACTTTAATACCTTCTCTAAATTGACCTTCAAATCACTCAAAAACATACTCATAAAAACCAAGACTTAGAACACCTATGTGAACACTTTTATGAGCATAAAATGAGTTTAGATGATCCTAAAAAATCCTTATAACATCTTTATATATATATATATATATATATATATATATATATATATATATATATATATTGTGTGTGTGTGCGTTACAAGGTTCAATATCAATATTAATTTTATAGACCAATCTCATGTCTTCACCCTACACAGACCTCATTGCATTAGATAGGTCACTTTGAGAGTATTTTTATACTACTATGTAAGCATCACCAAATATTCTTTTCAAGGGGTAAAATTGATATATGTCTTGAATAATGACCCCATGCATTTGGATCCATCCCCTATCCACTACAACCCATCTTTAATCTCATTCTCACTTCTGCCTAGTTTTCTCATTGTCTTCCTCATTAGGCCTTTTTAGTGATAGGCAAATTTCCATGACCAATTTATCATATTTTATGTCTTCAACCTTATTAAAACCACTATGTTTATTATATATAGGTCTCAATCTTCAACCTCTAACAAATTTCTTGCTTTGACCTAGTCAACCCTACTTGCCACATTAAAAATTCAAGAAATAAGGGGTTTCTTGTAGCTTATATTAACTCTTATGATAAACCAATGCCACCTAGAGGAACTTAAGATATTCATATATATTATCCAATCATAAAAATAGGTCATCCAATCCATTATAATCCATTTCCAATAGTATCTTCCCTATCAGGTCATTATGAGGGTTTAGACTACCTTCCATTCTTAACAATTGTTCATAAAGGATTGCCTCTCAACTCTAAAACCAATGCTATTAAATTTAAGCTATGAACCTTCCCCAACTTCTATGAAATTATTAGGATCTCATGCAAAGTTTGCATGTTTCAATGAGTATAAGAAAATTCTTCTTGGAACTAGTATACCTCATTATGTGCATATAAAAAAACTCAATACCACATTTCATGATTTATCCTTTAAAATTTGATCTAAAAATTTGTCAACATAGTTGATATAACATATCACACCTTTGATAATGATCTCATGAGCTTTGACACCTTGAAAACTAATCTTGACCCCTCATTAGGCCACCATAAGTCTCTTTGCATACTAGGCTTAAAACCTATAATCCATACATACACTTTGAAATATATTTTTATAGTCTCAACACCTCATTCTCATGTCATAAAACCTCATACCTCTATTAGATACTTCCAATATTCTTCTTAAAATCCTTAAACATCTCACCTCATCATGCTACCAAGCCTATGTCTTCTCACTAGGTCTCTTTAAGCAAAGACTAAGCCAAGAGATAACATAAAAACCTTATCTAAAATATTGTATACCTTATACACATGTTTACAAAGTTTCAAACATATTATCACATTATCTACCAATGATACAACACCTCAAGACTCCTCATTAGGTCATATAGAGTCTAGGATTAATCTGGTTACATGCTTAGGCTTAAGACCATACCCCTAAATGTTTACCTTTAAAATTTCCTAAGTGTTTCAATACTTCATATGCATGCTTAGGCATTCTTAAAAATCCACTCATATATATGTGTATCCATCTTACCAAACGACCATCTTCACACACATGCTCATGATATGGCAATGCTCTTGAAGACTAGTGCTCAAAAGTATGCTTACCTTTTGTCTTGATCTTGACCTTGACATGTCATCAACCTCAAAAGATTTACCAGGTTGCCTTCAAATTTTATCTCAATAGAGAGATAATAGGTTGCCTTCAAATTCTTTCTTGTCACTTTTTCACTTGGTTTTCTTGTTATATATCATGCATCTTCACAAGAACATCTATAGGACATTAATGACACTCACAAACTTGTGACATCAATGACAACTTTAATGTCAAAATACCAATAATATTAACATACCTCAACAATATTCCCCTTTTTCATTGATGGCAAAAACTCAAACAAATCTAATCATTCTCATCTCCCCAAACTAGATCTTCAAATTGGTATTTTTCCCAATCTGGTCTTTCTTCCACTTTGACATTAATGACAAAGGGTCATCTCTTGACAATAATCTAATCCTTGGACCTATAAAAACACACATTTTCTCTCCAAACAAGATCATTCTTTCTCTCTTTGTAAACAACTCAACATAGAATAGGCTCACAACCAACTGTTGTAGATCTTATTGGTAACCAGACCTACTCTTGGAGCATACTTGAATCCCCTTATCTTCATGAAGTATTTAGAAACTATCATGAATGTGACTAGGTTTGATGAAATCATCATATAAATTATTTGTAATACATCTCTTGTGATCACACCTTCAACATACTACTAACTAAACATTGGATCTAAATATCAACAAAGAGCACAAAGTTCTCCATAAGACCAAACATCCTTCATACACTCACTAGTTGAGTGCCTCCATGAAGATTAATCGAGTCACCTCTTCTTTCTTGGGTACTAAGAAACATAAAATTAAAATATTCCTAGATTTTCATGTCCTTACTAGACTAAACTTCCTTCATGATCCTCTTAGGTTGGAATGGCCCTTTTGGCTTGACCTCTTCAATCTCCATTCAAATAACATTATAACTTGGTCTATTTTTTTTGAATCCTTCATCCATAATTCGAGTTGATAAGGAGAATAATTTTCACTCCTTTTCATCTTAACTATGCTCCATCATGGCAAACAATCCACTTGGACTTGCAGACTAGTCATCATTCACCTTAACTACCTTTGGTTTCCACTAACTGTCTTGTTTTCTTTCTTGCACTCTAGGGGTCTCAACCTTCTTGTTTTGATTTAAGAATCCATGCTTACATAACTTTACAATATAATAAAACTTTTGATAATTAAAATAAACTATTCTTATTTATGGAAACACACCATTATCCATGCCTCTTGACTGATGATTCTCCTCATAGTTCCATGCATATTCATTATTTGAGGGTCTTCTACAATGCCTTGCCCTATGACCAAATTGGTTACATCAATAACAATAACCATTGAAAGGATTAGCATACCTAATAGTATTAGGCTACTTGATAGGATTAGTCTTCATTCTATTAGCACCATCATTCCTTGACTAACCATTGACCTTCTTGATCACATTAGTGTTTTTCTTTTGGTTTTTATTGAAGCTAAGACCTCTTTTGTCATTAGCAATATTTTGACTACTCAAGATGTTGTCTAGATCATTAGGACTCTTTTCAAACTTCAAAAAATACTTTATCTTATTTGATACCTAATCTAACTCAACTCTCAAATAATATACTTCAATTATATACCTTGCACATTATTCTTCTTTATCCTTTAGGCTTGCAGTCACAATATCAATTTGAGTCTCCACTTATTTAACTATTTATTTTTGTTCTTTGGAGTTGTTATTCAATCTATCTTCAAACAAATTGATTTGATACTCATGGTATTTGATAAAATACCTCATCACCTTATTATTATTCTTTACTATATTTACTTCTTATAGAGAATTCATCAACTTAGCCTCAAAATCCACCTCATCTTCTTCATCTAAATCACCAACACACCTTCAAATCACATAGACTCTTCTTGATTTGAATAGATTACTTCCTTAGCCATGAAGATAAATTAATTGACATCAAGATCATCACCTTCATGGTCATTATTATTATCACTTATCTAATTCTCACCAGATGAGTTGTAGTCTTCCTTCGTGTAAAACCTTCTTTTGCTTTTGAAAAACTTCTTCTTTATATCATACTTTTTGAAGCTTTTCTTGCTCTCATCAGACCTATAGGACTTATTATCATCATAATGAACTTCATCATGATATTCATAATCCTTTTCGATATTATTATGAGGGTAATTATTATCAAAGTGTTCAATCTCTCCATAATTAAATCATTTAAAAAGAAGCTTACCCTTATATATACTTGAACCTATTTTCAATTTTCTTAAAAACATAGTTATCAACTCATCATCATTAATATCAAAATCATCATTATCTTTGACCTTATTAACTTGTGGATTATTCTCCTTTGACTTATTTTTTACTTTGAAAGAAAATCCTTTCTTTTTAGGTATACCTTCACTTGTCATCATCTCATAGGCTATTAGGGTGCCATGAAGTCCATCCATCTCTAGCTTGTCTAGATGTTGCATCTCTTTAATAGAAGATAGTTTAGAATCAAACTTGGAAGTTAGAGATATAAAAACTTTTAAACTATATAAACCTCTTTCAATTATTCACCTAGGTCTCTTATGATGTTGACCACTTCATCAACACTCAATAAGTAGGCTATAATGGTCTCATCTTCATTTATCCTTAAGATTTTAAACTATTTTCTATGGGTTTACAACTTAGCCAACTTGAACTTAGAGTCTCCATCATGGATAGTCTTCAAATTTTTTGACATTTCTTTAACAAATATATAATGGATCACCTTCACAAGTTTTTCCTCTTATAGGCCACACATAATACCATTCATTGCTTTTGAATTATTTTCACTAGCCTTCTTACCTTTTGCATCTATAGGAGGAATAGGGGGTGTAGTATATCCATCCAAAACTAATTTCCAAATATCATGATCTTGAGATATCAAATATTTTCTCATTTTAACACTCCAAAAATCATAATTAAATTCATTAAACAATGGATCCTTGCTTGTAGAGAAACCACCTTGTGTTTTTCTAGTGATTTAACAATTTTAGGAATAATCAAGGTTTTGTTCCTAATTTAGTTAAATGGTATAGATTAATAAATCAATAAATAATATGTGGAAAATAAGCTACTAATTTTTTTAATTTATTGGTAATTAGATATTTTCTAAAAATAGTAATAAGAAGGATAAAATAAGATTTAGCTTAAATTGTGTTGATCCAATTGAGACATTTGATATTCAATATGCAAGCCTAAGACATTATCATAAATAGGATTATAACTTTAATTTTTTGATTGTAAAAGATCACTAAAAGTAGATAGGAGTGGAACCAGTGATGTAGTCCTTGTCTGGTGTTTTTGTCCTGAGGATCTGAGCTTTCTAGCTTTTGTTTGGTAAGTCTGTGTGACCCTGTCTCTGAAGTCTTGGTAGTTGAAAATATATATAACTCCATATAGAGTGGATTTTATCTTAAAACATTATATTCCATTATAATTTAACCAATTTAAAACAATATGTGGGTTAGTGTGTGTAATATTCACTGGATGTGGATCTACACCCCTTGTATGGCCACACTACCTACATACCAATACTCTTAAGAGGGATCAAGCCATATGTAGTTCTCCCTTTGAAAGTGCTTGGTGAAATTATGATATGAGAAGGAAAATAAATGATAAATTGGGTGTGCTTAAGATGACTAAGGACTGGTGTAAATATTTGAATAAGCTAAAAATAGTATTGGACGGTTGTATGCAAAGAATAGGGAAATGTGCTTGAATAGTCTTGTATTCTTGCTTGCTTTGTGATATTTTCCAACCCCTTTCCAAATTATATTTGAATGGGATTTTATAGGGATATATTGGTCATGGATTGAATTTTATCACATTAGGCTAACAAGGATAAGGATGGAAAACCAAAAGTAATTGACCATTGGGGCCAGAAATGAAAATGGACAATAGCATCAAAAGTAGATAGGAGTAGCATTAGTGCTATAATACTTGTGTGATGCTATTATCCTAAGTATATGGGACCTAGGTAATGGATTGGTCATGAAAATAGGGTCTTTGATTAGTTGGGATCAAGTCTATAAGGTTAAAAATGATTGGGAATCAGTGAAAATAAGCCTAAGAGGGTCATGAGAGTAAGCAAGGGGGACCTATGGGTTGGGTGTCATTAACCATGCTCAAGTTTCCAATTTTTGTATTTTATATGAATACATTTTCCCCTCCTTTATTTTGGTGATGCAATAAAGTGAAATACTAGGATAAAGGAAAAATAAAAAGCATACCTAAACTTACATATAAGGGTGAAGCTTGTGTGATGTTGGGTGTGCATAGAGAGAGCACAATGTGAAGTATAAATCTACAAAAGAAAATAAAAAGAGTAGATCAGTTCTTATTAGATATGTTATATCTAAAATAAAAATATACAAATTTGGGTAAGAGAGAGGAAGAGAAAGGAATGAATACACCTCACCGAGTACGTAGACTAATACAAAACTTATTGTGATGTTGAGTGATGTTGAGTAATCTTGAGTAATACTGGATGATGTTTTACCAAGAGTAATATCATGAATAGAGATGAGTTCTTAATTCCCTAGAAAGTATTTCAAGAATGCAAAGGCTATCCCTTTGGCTCCATCATCACCTACTAAGTGAATCTAGGTAGTCATACATGTGTTGATCAATGTTTGGACTATGTGTCCAATCCTTCTAAATAGGTGGCTCAAGAATACAAAGGCTAGTTAGTCCTTTGGTTCCATCATTGTCTCATGAAGTGAAGCTATGAACTAATGCAAGTATGAAATGTATGTCATATGAGATATCTCTTAAATGCCATGAATGTACTATGATTTGATAATGTTAGTGTGGATAGTTGAATCTATACTAAAATCTATGCCACTTTTGGCCACTCTAAAAGATGGAGATTAGGATTATATGAAAGCCACTCTGAAACTAAGAATCTAGATAATGTGGAATCCACTCAAGAACTTAGGAATGTGAATGGTAGACTTGCATGTAACTATTGAGAATGTTTGGACAATGTTGAACTAAGAAAGAAAAGAAACAAATGTGTCGCACATATTTCCCCCAATCACTGATGTCTATAGCATGTATTCTAATCTAGAAATTATACCAACTACCATATTTGAAACTAGAAGTGAGAGCCAACATGCTACACATGATGCCCCCTAAATCTAGATTCTTTGAGAAAAAGTGTACTAAAACTACTGATTTTGAACTAGTCTAGTTGTGTAAATCTATAACTGAACCTAATTTTCTATCTTCTTCTAGAAATTCTAGTTTTTTTGTTGTTTGGATAGGTATTATGGAAATATATAGTAGTGCCACTAGTGTTTTATTCCATTCTTGATGCTATTATCCTGGGCCAAATCTGATGATTGTTCTAGATTCTTGACTGTCTACTTGGTCTATTCTGACTGGTATGATGTTTGGTTGCTATTTTGAGTGTGCTAAAATAGGATTTTTTGGTTGATAGGATATTTGATCTCTATGATAAAATCCTTATTTTTTTCCCCCTCTTCTAAGGGTAGGAATGGAGACCTTATAATGACTACCCTCAGAAGAAAGAGCCTTGTAAGTGTGTTATGTTTTAAAACATGTGATATAGCAATTATAATTGACAAGATATCTCAAGATATAGCATGGTTTGTATTGAGATATTATTAGATAAACATTTTTATGCCTAGATATATATAAAAATATAAAACTATGTGTAATATACTAAACTAGAAATGAAAGTCTAGTTAGTTGTTAGTTATTAGTTGTTAGTTGGAGGGATGAAGCATGATGTCTACCATGGCATCTAAGAAAACAAGATAAATACATTATGTGAATCATGGCATTGAAAATGATGAGAATAAAAAAATCAATAAGCACACAAGGCAAGAATAATTAAGTGTACAAGGGTGGCCAAGGGGCCAAGTAAACAAGGGACATGGGCACATGTCACTCAAAATGAAAAGAAAGCATGCAAGGCATGTTCAAATTCTACATACACATACAATTGAAACAAGTAAGATTGACGTGAAATCCACAATCATATAGATGAGTATAGGTAAGGGACATTGGAAAATGTCTAAAGGTACACACATGAATAGAAGGAAAGGACATTAGCAAATGTCCTAAGGCACACACAATACATAAAAGCAAAGAACATCGATAAATGTCCTAAAGCACATACTGGAGATAAAAAAAGGAACTAAGAAATATAATCATATCTAGCTATGAAAATTAAAAAAGGAAAGCATGTGATGACTAAAAATACAATCACATCTAACTAATAAAAATGAGAGGGAAAGTATGCAAGATATGTTTGTACAAGACTAGGTATATGCAAGGAAGTACACAAGTGTTATATACTAGTGAGTGTCAATAGAGTAATCTATGCAAGCTAGTAATTAATGTACATCAACATGATAAATAGAGTATGTGGTGTAGGAATGACATAACCTGGATGGTGCATTCATATAGAAGATGCCCCCAGTGGGTATGTATATCGATGTTTGTCTCGATGTAGATTTAGGATGGCCCCTCAATGGGTAGAATGAAGCAATCAAGGGTTTATAAGTCATTACACACACTCAAATAATATCAATTGAAGCATGGTAATGTACATAAATCAACAAATAATAGCATAAAATAATAGATATAAGTCTAGCATGATATTAGAAATGTAAAGCATGGATGATGCATACAATAGAAATATTTTTGGTGTTTTTGAATTGTTTGCATGTTTTTGAATTTTTGAAATGTTTATGAAGTATGTACATCAATAATATAAAGACTATGTACAAGAAAATACTGATAATGTATATACAAGTAATTAGGGAAAGGATGATACTAACTTATGAGTCTCATGAGAGACTCCCTATCATGGTGTCTTGTATCAAAGAGAGGAATCATGTGTGTCATGAAGCATGATGAAAATGCTGAGACTATGGATTTGAAAGTTGTATATGTTATAAATGCTCTAAATTTTTTGAGGTAGAAACCAACTATGGGGTCCCCCTATAACTTTGAGAAGTGGATGCAATTGTAGGACTCTTAGGGACCCATTTGGCAGTAGGAGAAGCTCTTTAAACACAATTTCTATGAGTAGATGCATGAGATCTCAATGATACTACTCTAGGTGTGAACATTATAGCTGGAAGCTCTTTAGAATCCTGAATTTATGGAGGTGTATGAATTTTTTGTGCTAGTGATGGATGCCTCAACTATGGTTGAATCAGAATTGGAGGAGGAATAATAACTAGTAGAGAAACTAGAACTGGAACTAGAAGTAAAAATAAAACTAGTGACTATATTATAGAAGATGGATCTAAAGTGGGGAGTGGTAACTCATATAGAACTTCACCAACTATAATAACTTGATTAGTGTGAATGATTTTCATGCATCTATGAAATATAGAAGGTATTGCTTGAAGTTTTTTAATCCATAGTTGACCAAGTAACATATCAAAAACTCTTGCACTAGGAACAATAGTGAATGGTGTGGCCACATATGTTGGACCAACCTATAGAGGAATTAAAATCTCACCTAATGAGCTCTGTACATGCCCACTAAATACACTGATAATTATTTCTATAAATGTAATATCTTTCTTTGAATATCCCAATTTTTTTAATAATATCATAGTTCACATGTTCACACTGGATCCATTGTCTATGAGAACACTATGAATATGATGATTATTAATGTGAGATCTAATAAAGAGTGCATGATAGTCCATATCATCCTCAACAATATCCTGCTCTGAGAAGGAGATGGAAGGTCTAGTGGGAACTCTTGAACTATATACACCAATCATGTCTCTCAAAATATGTAACTCAATTAAAGGTGCCTTATATGTATCTGGTGGGGGATGTGCATGATATGCATGGTGAACCCCTAATTGATCCCCTATCTCTTGTTTGGAATGATGTGGGAAAATATTTGAGAAGAATTTTAAAGCTTTATCCTATGTTTGCTTTTCCTGAGGAGGCTCAACTAAAGTTCCAAGATCAATATGATTTCCATCTATTAAATCCTATATCTTGTGTCTCAAATTGATGAATCTATTTGTAGTATGGTCTGGTGCCCTGTGAAACTTACAAAATGCATGTTGATAATATCCCCATAGAAGTGGATTTTTTGGGTCAACTTCCCTAATAAGATGGAGAGATATGATGTTACAATCTAATAGCTATTATAAAACTCTAGCTAGAGAAATTGGTAGATTGGTAAATGTACATTGAGGAGGTGTTGATAAAACCACATGTTGAGGGGGCTATGAAGATACATTAACTATTAGTTGATTTTGAATCTTGTTATCATTGACCTTGACTTTATATGGGACTTTGTTATTAATCTTGGTGGTTATTTATAATATACTTGTGTACTTGATTTTTCCCATTGAAATTAACTTGACTTCTCTTTCTTTTAGTGTGTGACACAATTCAGTGAAGGAAGAGAATATTTTGAACATAATAGATTCATGTAAATCTGGTAAGAGAATCTATTTGAAGATATCTTGTAACTCTTGATCGGCCATGGGCATAATCATCTTAGCCAAGATAGTCTTATATTGAAGAACATAATCTATGAGATGCTCATTTAACCTTTGTTTCTATTGTGCAACTTGGGAATATGAACCCTTGTCACCAATGTTAATGCTGAAATGAGCTAAGAACATGTTAGATAAAGGATTGAATGCACTGACCGATTGAATCAGTAAACTATAGAACCATTGTAAAGTATAATCCTTTAGTCTCCATGAAAATATCTTGGTAAGTAACCAGTCATTTGAGATATAGTCCAAGCATGCTACATGAAAATATCTCAAATGTGTCTCTAGATCACCCTTGCCATCATATAGAGTAATCTTAGGTTTAATAAAACCTTATGGCAATGGTGTCAAAGCAATGTGATGTGCCAATGGTGTATGTAATAGAGCAAAAGAATCCAAAGCCTATGTAGGTCTAGAGGCACCTTGTTCAAGATGTATCACCTTGGATTAAAAAGATTTTATCTATTGCACAAGGGCTGCCACTTAGAGAGACAAAGATGTACTAGATGTAGCCAGTGGCATAGAAGAAAGTTGGGCTGCTATAGGGGTTGTTGAGACATAATTTCCCCCATATTGTCATTTGTAATTGGCTACTCTGTAGGAATGGAAAACTCAACTTGTTTATCCTTTTTGATTTATATGAGAGATTGTAATATAAGAGTATTATCTTGAGGTTGTTCCTTAATTCTTTCTCTAAAACTTTGGGGTATAAAATATTTGTTGAGTACAACTTCATTATCAACAATGGGTAGAAGTGGATCAGTAGTCCAATGTGGTGGAGTATGAGCATCAATGTGTACATCATCATTGTTATTCTCATATTACTCATTGTCTAAATTATTATCATTAAAATTGGTGTAATTTGGATGTGTAGAATCTATAGCTTGAGTCTAAACTAGTTATTTAAATTTATAGTATATGGTTGAGTTGAAGGAATCTAGGTGAATTCAAGAGGGTTGACACTAAGTCTTGCACTTCATCTCGAAGGAAGAGTTGCAAAGAGATTAGGTGGCATAAAGAATTGGAATATGCATAAACGAGATACGAAGGTCGCATACATGTAAAGGTGATATCTCAAGAAGTAACTTGGATAATGGTAGAAAATATTAAATAGATATAATCTAAACAAGGAATTGGAATATGCATAAAAAGGATACGAAGGTTGCATACATGTAAGGTGATATCTCAAGAAGTGAATAGGAGCTAGTACATGTAACTAGGGTTTTGATAATGATATTTTTGAAAAATACTATGGAATTTTGAAAATGAAATTAGATTTTTTATTTAAATATGCAACTAAAATTTCATAAAATTATTGGAAATGCTTGATTGAATAGGACCTAGTATGTGTAACTAGGGTTTTGAGAATTTTTTTTTTTTTTGAAATTACTATTGAATTTTGAATGGATTTTCTAATTTTAATATGTAACTAAAATTTTAGAAAATTATTGGAAAATGCTTGATTGAATAAGACCTAGTATGTGTAACTAGGGTTTTAAGAAAAATATTTTTTTTGAAATTACTATTGATTTTTGAATGGACTTTTTGATTTTAATTTGCAACTAAAATTTTAGAAAATTATTGGAAAATGCTTGATTGAATAGGACCTAGTATGTGTAACTAAGGTTTTGAGAAAAATATTTTTTTTTAAATTACTATTGAATTTGAATGGATTTTATGATTTTAATATGCAACTAAAATTTTAGAAAATTATTGGAAAATGCTTGATTGAATAAGACCTAGTATGTGTAACTAGGGTTTTAAGAAAAATAATTTTTTTGAAATTACTATTGAATTTTGAATGGATTTTCTGATTTTAATTTGCAACTAAAATTTTAGAAAATTATTGGAAAATGCTTGATTGAATAGGACCTATTATGTGTAACTAGGGTTTTGAGAAAAAAAATTAATTACTATCAAATTTTGAAGGGATTTTTTGATTTTAATCTGCTAGTAAAAATTCAAAAAAATGTTAGAAAATGCTTGATTGAATAAGACCTAGTATGTGTAACTAAGGTTTTGAGAAAAAGAATTATTTTGAAATAACTATTGAATTTTTAATTTTTAATTTTTAATTTTTTATTTTTTATTTTTAATGGATTTTTTTATTTTAATATACTAGTAAAAATTCAAAAATTTATTGGAAAATTACATGAAAAATATTGGTACCTAGTATGGGCAACTATGGTTTTAAATTTTACTACTAAATTTTAAAATTTGAAATAAATTTTTGATTTAAATATTCAAGTAAAAATTTAAAAATTTATAGGAAAAATTAGTAAGAATTTTACCCTAGGGTTTCTACGGTTTTTGTGTGCAAATGAAGTAAGTCAGGTTCACCAAATGATTTAACAATTTTGGAAATAATCAAGGTTTTATTCCTAATTTAGTTAAAGGTTCTAGATTGATAACTTAGTAAATAATATGTGGTAAATAAGCTACTGATTTATGAAATTTATTAGTAAATAGAGTTTTTTTTAAAATAGTAATAAGATGGAGAAAATAATATTTAGCTTAAACGGTGTTGATTTGACTGAGACAAGATCTGATATTTATTAAGCAGACCTAGGACACTGTCACAAACAAAATTTTGACTTTCATTTTTTGATTAGATAGGAATGCTAGAAGTGGAAAAGAGTGGTATCAACATTATTGTCTTAAGGATATAAGCTTTTTGGGTTTTGTTTGGTAGGTCTATCTGACCCTAAAGTCTTGATAGCCATAAGTATGTAGGGCTCCTTATAGAGTAGATTTTATCTTCAAACCCTATCTTACAATGTACTTTAACCAATTTTGAACAAAAGGGGGGATTAGTGTGTGTAAGATTCACTAGATATAGATCCACACTCTTTACATGGGAAAGCTACTTATATACCAATACTCTAAAGAGGGATCAATCCATATGTAGTTCTCCCTTTGAAAGTGTTTAGTGCAATTGTGATATGAGAATTCAAGGAAATGCTAAATTAGGTGTGCTTGAGATGACTAGGGACTAGTGTAAGGATTATAATAAGCTATAAATAGTATTAGATGGTTTTATGTAGAGAATATAAAAATTTTCTTGATTATTCTTGTTTGTATTCTTGCTTGCTTTGTGATATTTGCTAACCCCTTTTCAAGTAATCTTTGAATGGGATTTTATAGGGATCTTTTGGTCATGGATTGAATTTGATCACATTAGGCTGACAAGGATAAGGATGGGAAACTAAAATGAATTGACAAAATCACTAGAAATGAGCTTCGACAATAGTGCCAAAACTAGACAGGAGTGGCATTGGTGTTATAGTCCTAGTGTGGCACTATTGTCTTGAGTAAACGGACCTGGGGGATGGATTGGTCATGAAAAGAGGGTCTTGGCTCAATTGGGATCAAGTTCAAAATGAAATGAATGACTAAGAATAAATTAAAACAAGCCTAAGAGGGTTATGATAGAAATAAAGAGGGACCTATGGATTGGGTGTCATTATCCATGCTCAAGTTACCATTTTTTGCATTTTATGACTATAACTAGCCATCTTCACTTGTTTAGGATCTCCTTTAGGCTATTAGGCCTACTCCAAAGGACCTAATCTAATAGCAAATGTTATAATTATAAACAATAAGAGGTGGGGTGAATTATTTCCCTTAAAACAACCATTTGATTTCACTTATCATTTATGAAGCATTCATTCACATACATACATTAACCATTGTATAAATAAGCATCTATAAAAGCATACAACATAAGAACACAAGATATATGTGGTAAACCCTTATGTAGGATTAAAAAAATAAAAATATATTGGAATACATTTATATAATAAGTGAATCAAGATTTAGTGAGGCACTAACTCCACAAGGAGAACCAACCCCTCACTAGTCAAGTACCAACTCAACTAGTCCTTTTAGTAAGCACCAACTTGCAAGGAGGCACCAAAACCCTAGGTAAATTAGCATAAAATCAGTCACCTAAACCTATGATCACATTTTTAAACCTTATTCTCACTCAACTAATTATTATCCCCTCAGTTTTCTCTTCACACTCTTTTATCTCTCTCAAATAGCCTATTAGGCCTCTTTACTCAACTAGCCCTTTTCTTGGCAAAATTAGGTCATATGACCTTTATCGTAA
This sequence comes from Torreya grandis, assembly GCA_037957365.1. Taxonomy (NCBI): domain Eukaryota; kingdom Viridiplantae; phylum Streptophyta; class Pinopsida; order Cupressales; family Taxaceae; genus Torreya; species Torreya grandis. The sequence goes on along the minus strand of JARHVA010004897.1, from coordinate 951,057 downwards.
CCTGTAAAATAAAAATTATATATTCATGAAATATAAAACACACCTATAATATTGTATTCAATCCCTCTACCTATTTTTTAAAATTATATTCCATTCGCTCATATTCTCAATATTCTAACTAGTCAAATTAGCTCTGTTAGACCTTATTTTTATACTTGACTCTTGTTCTCACCCACCTTGGTCAGACAAAAACTATCCATAATTTTATCAACATTGTAATAGAGTAAAAAAATTCTTTACAATTGAAACAATAATTACATAGGTAGGTCACCACCCATAAGGACCAAAACCACCATTAGGCCTAATAAAGACCTAATGCAATTAAGCCTTCTCAAAGCACACATTTCATCTTTCCCACCTTGGAATATTTTGAGCCTCCAAAAATAGATTAAACACTTTATATACACTTAAATTATACCATTTATAATATAATATTAGGTATCCAACACTATTTATCTCATTTCACTCCTTGAACCACACCATCAGGTATACTCATAATTAGGCCTTCTCACTGCTAAAAAGTCTACCATGAATATCTAAAGTATACACTCAACTTTTTCAAATAACCACATTAAAAAATTATATGGATATAACCTTCATGAACTCATTTTAATCACAAATTCCATTATATTTCACTACACATGTAAAAATACCTCAAACATATCATTTCCATATGCTCACTTAGAACTGCACACAGGCTTCAAAACTCAGTCAAGAGCCTTTAAATTTTTACACCTTCATATGAATTTATTATGAATAAAAATACATTAAAATGAACTTATTATACCTATATAACATCTTAATTTGTGTTTTATTCTTAAAATCTGATCATAATTACTTAGGAACATCATTCTCTCTCACACACAGAAAACTGACTATAACTCAAAAATAGTCATAGAAACTAAGACTTAGAACACCTATTGCAACACTATTATGAACATAAAATGGGTTTATATGATCCTAAAATTTCATTAAAACATATATATATATATATATATATATATATATATATATATATATATATATATATATATATATATATATATATATATATATATATACACACACACACACACACACACACACACACACATAAGGTTTAATATCAATTTTGGTTTTACAGACCAATCTCATATCTTCACCCTACACAGACCTCATTATGTTAGAAAGGTCACTTTGAGAGTAAATTTATACTTGTATATAAGCATCACCAAATGTTATCCTCAAGGGGGAAAATTTATATAGGTATTTAATAATTAACTCATGCAATTGGATACATCCCTAATCCACTACAACCCATATTTAATCTCATTCTCACTTCTACCTAGTTTTCTCATTGTCTTCCTTATTAGGCCTTTTTAGTGATAGGAAAACTCCCATTACCAGTTTAGCATATTTTAGGTATTAAACCTTATTATAAACCACCATGGTTATAATATATAGCGCTCAATATTCAACCTCCAACAACTTTATTGGTTTGACCTGGTCAACCCTACTTGCTACATTAAGAATTTGATAAGGGGTTTCCTATAGCTTCTATTCACTATTATGATATACCAATGCCACATAGATGAATTTTTGAGAGTCACATATATGATAAAATCATAAAAATAGGCCATCCAATCCATTCTAATCCATTTCTAATAAGATCTTCCCTACCAGGTCATTATGAGGGTTTTAGGAGGGTTTAGACTACCTTCTAATCTTAACAATTGTTCATAAAGTATTGCCTCTCAAATCCAAAAACAATGATACTAAATTTGAGATAGTAACATTCCAAAACTTCCATGAAATTCTTAAGATCTCATGAAAAAAATTCACGTGCCAACGAGCATAATAAAATTCTTATCAGGTCTACTATACCTTATTCTATGCACATAAAAAAACTCAATAATAATATTCATGCTTTATCCTTTATAATTTGACCTCAAACTTCATAAAAAAACTTGATACAACTTATCACACCTCTAAAAATTCTCTCATGAGCTTTGACACCTTGGAAACTGATCTTGACCCCTCATTAGGCCACCCTAGGTCTCTTTGCATACTAGGCCTAAAACCTCTAAGCCATACATACACCTTGAAACCTATTGTGTTGATCTCATCACATAATTATCATGTCATAAAACCTCATAAATTTCTTACAAACTTCCAATATTCTTATTAAAAAATTTAGACTTCTTACCTCATCATGCTACCAAGCCTGTGTATTTTCACTAGGTCTCTTTAAGTAAATACTAAGCTGAGAGATGACCTAAAAACCTCCTATAAAATATTTTATACCTTATACACAATGTTAAACATATTCTCAAATTATCTACCAATGATTATAACTCCTCAAGACTCCTCATTAGGTAATGCAAAGTCTAGGACTAATCTAGTTGCATGCTTAGGCTTACGACCATACCCTAAATGATTACCATGAAACTTTCTTGAGTATTTCAATACTTCATATTCATGATTAGGGATTATTAAACATCCACTCATAACTATGTGTATCTATCTTACTATACCACCATCTTCACACACATGTTCATGATATGACAATGTTCCTTAAGACTAGTGCTCAAAAGAATGCTTACCTTATGTCTTGATATTGACCTTGACATGTTATCAACCTCAAAATAATTACTAGGTTTCCTTCAAATTTTATCTCAACAGAGAGACAATAGGATTGCCTTCATATTCTCTCTTGTCACTTTGTCACTTGTTTTCCTTGTTACATACCATGCATCTTCATAAGAACATCTCTAAGACATCAATGACACTCATAAACTTTTGACATCAATGACAGCATTAATGTTACAATACTAAAAATAGGAACATACCTCAATAAGATACAACTCACTAAACTCATGATAGCTCCATTATGACACTTAAAGAGACCTGCAAAAGACTTTTAAAGCTAAATATACATGAAAGTAAGGACAACATGCTAAGGAAGAGAAACCTTCACTTATCAAGATCAACTAACTTAGAAAACACATTGAAAAAAATCATGGAGAAGTTAAACTAGATAATTCTTTATTTCTCAAAGACTGAAAATGATCAAGGCTTTGCCATACTCAAGTGAAGAATACAAACTTATCCAAAATTGGATCAATATTTAGAGAATGTGAGACAAAAGAGAATAAGGGTACATGAGAGAGAAGGTAGACAAGTGTCATGTGAGTTACAATAATAATGGTAGTTATTTAAATACATCAAAAGATCTTATAATCCATGTGTAGCTCCTTTGAAGATGCTCTGACCTTCCAAGTGGCATGGGAGTTGAAGTGTTTGCTTTACACCTTGACTAGCTTCTTGAAACTCTCCTTCTTGACATGTTGAAAGACAAATGGACTTCTTAGTGGTCAGATTAGTTTCTCCTACCTCTTTGATCTATTATTTACACCTCTTATTTGACCCTAATAGGTTATTCTTGACACATCATTGCTTTTTCATGTAAGGTGTCTAGATGGCTCTTCATCTCCTTAGGCCTATTTTGCACACAAGTGTCAAAACTTGGTTTTAATTACATTATCTCATCAAAACTTTATGTATGTCCTATTCATACCATATTAGACCTAAAAAAATCCATTTTTAAGCCTCAACTAGCCCCAATAAGTCGTTCTCTACCAAAATCTCCAAATAGACCTCATTCCTTAGAGCCCTAAAATAGTACAAACCTCATTGTGTAGAGAAAATTAAAAATTATCCTAAGAATATAAGGAAATATTCTAGTAACATTTATTTCTTTACAGCTCCATGTTCAATTTCATGCTCTATGATTGAGTGGAGATTTCCTTTTCTTCCCTTTCCCTCTCCTAACTAGGCCTCCCTACCATCAGAGTGAAAAATGATTTTATAAGATCCCTACACATGAAAATACCTAAAAAATTGTGTTACTCAGTTATAAAACATTCTTCCCCTACCTCCATGACAAATTTGAATTTTTGACTCGTTATATGAACCTATAAAATATCAAAAAATAGTCATTTTAGCCCTATTTTATACATTTTTATATAGTACCATACCAACCAATTACATGTGTTAATTATTATGAGAATTATTAATATTTTATGGGTCATTTTTAAGTCCATATCATCCATCTAGAGACATGAAAGTTGGTTTCTCTCTCACTTGGTTCTTATGGCTCTCCTAGGCAGCCTGAAAGTGACTTGGGTTCTTAAGGATGATTAATAAATATGGACATATTAATCCTATAAAAAATTACATTAAATGGAATTGAATTATGGTATTAAACTTTCCATAATATCCCAAGGTCCCATTCAAATCCTCCTGACCATACCAATCAAAAGAATATGACCTCTTGGGTTGAAACTAGGCATTTTGTGAGGCTGAGCAATATTAAGGTCTGTAGGTGCCTTTTCTGAGTTAATAGTGGTATCCAATGACATAAATAAGGTTTTTAATATCTCTATAAACAATTTCCAAATTTTTTCCAACCACCTTCCTTCATCAAGTATCTGCTATATCTCAATGTCCAAACCTAGACTTCTTGAATCAAACTATCCAAGAGACCCAACTACCTATGTTCTCATTTTTCCTTTCACTATCATATATTTTTGAATTCATGGAATGTTTATATATGTATCTCACAATATCTTTAATTTATCAAATTCCACTCACCCCAACTTCACTTCACTTGATCTTACTTTGACTAGGCATCATCTCATTATATTGCCTATAGGCCTTTGTAAGCCTAAATATGCACTGAGGACTATTTGAGAGTTCAAAGAAAGGTACACCAAAATATATACATATACACTCCTTATTGATTTTTATGGATCCTAAATATTTAATTTATCCCATTTAACTAATTTTTACTTACCCTCATACTTTATTCTCCTCAAATATGTCTTAGACCTTCAAGAGTAAGCAGGCTATGTATGTAAGGATTGTATATGCAGGGGGTTTGTATTTGTTCTACCTTAAACTAAATAAAATAGTTGTGTGAGTTTGTGTACACCTTTTGAAACCACTCTCACATGTTTAACTCTTCCTTGTGTTCATCCTACAGTCTCTCTCAAACCATCTAAAGTAAGCAACCTATGAAGGTATGCAAAACTATGTGATGACAATTGTCTTATGACCTTGTGTGGTCTATTTTATCCTCTTCTCCCATGTTTATAATCTATTTTATCCTCAATTAATTAATTTATATTTAATAACTTCAAATACTTAACATAAACCACTTTTTTAGGTTATGAGTCCTCAACTAGTTATAGATATACATTTGAGAAAATCTGATTGTGTGTATGGTTTTGAAGTTGACTATGTTTGGCCTTTTGGTTATCCATTACAAATCCAAAAACCTTTAGTGGATTTTATATATTTTTGATGGTTTTCCAAGACCTTTATTTAATTCTTTTAAAATTTTTACTTTCATCATTATTTACCTCAAGGAAGAGTCTCAACATTCTAATAGTTGTAGGTGCCAATTAGGACAATTAACTGTGTTTTGAGATTTTTAGGCTTTTAACCCTGTTTACCAACGTTTCCAATGGATTTTATCTAGTGTGAATAATTTATAAATAATTTTTAAGACTCCAAAACATCACAAACATCTATTTTCAAGGTAAAGTTTCAAATGGGCTGGTTGTAGGTGATCAATTAGGCAATTTGATTATTTAGTCTTGGATTAGGCCTCCAAAACCAATCTTCAATCCTTTTTAATTGATCTATAATGATATGATTTATTTCATGAGACATTTTTAGTTACCTAAGGAATCTAATCTCTCATCAACCTTAATGTCTTAAGACCAAACCTCCCAGTTAGTTGTAGGTGGCAATTTGGATAGTTGATTATGTACAAGGATTCCTAGGTCTTCAAGATCAACCCTCAAGCTTTTCCATAGATTAGTCATGTTTGGAGGTCTATTATCACTATCTATGTTTAATTATCATTAAATACATATTATCAATCTACCTTCATTGTCTACTAGGCTCATTAGCTTGTCATCAACTCAATTTTGACCTTCAGATGCCTTGGAGCTCCTTATATGTCTATGACATTTTTCATACTAAACCATTGCCTTATTTTTGTCATATAAAAGCTTATTAAGATATTTCCACCATGAATTTTCTCAAATATATATACCTACAATCCTATTGAAGTTGAGGACTATAACATTATGTTTGGGAGCTTTGTAAACAGTAAATGAACATTATGACTTCAAGACCATCACGTTCATTGTATCAACATATCTAACATGAAAGCATAACCTCAATATCCTTTTAGAGGACTATAACATTATGTTTGGGAGCTTTGTAAAATTTAAATGAAAATTATGACTTCAAGACCATCACGTTCATCGTATCAACATATCTAACATGAAATCATAACCTCAATATCCTTTTAAAACACATTCAAAACACCATGTTATGTAGAAACACACAAAACATAGTCCAAGATGGTAAATGGAGACGTAACCAATTTGATAATTATAAAAAAAATTTGAGTGATAAAAAAGGAATTGATGGGTTTAAATGATATTCAAATATCATGAAAACCCATTCAAGTGTATCAAAACACTTGGAGAACCTATGCAACACATAAAACTAACAATCACTTTCAAACTACTCACAAAAGACCACTTTCATGCCAAAAGGACATTCATGTGTGCCAATAAGATGATTAAAGGTGTTTGAGTGATCCAAAACATATAATTTTTTATTGATAAATATTTCAAGAACATGAAAATAACATAGTAACAATGAATTTTCTGAGAAGAGATGTTTTATTACTCAAGATTACTAGACAACCATATGCTTATCTCTGGGAAGAGATGTTTGATTTCCATTTTGGGTTACATCTTTATTTATACACATTTTTAAGGTAGGATGAGGATTTTTAAGGTCACCAATCTCAAGGGAGATTAGCTTTTTGACTTCCATGATTTAAAATAATATAGAATTCGAGGAATTACTATTTTTAGAAACTTACTATTTTTAGACTACATTACTAAAATTGAAATTTTGGGAACTTCCATTGGGTTTTCATGGGTAAAAAATAACTGATTTTATCTCAAGTGAAATCTCACAATTTTCTCCTCATTATTATCTTTCTAAAAGTTCAAATGTGGAGTTAATCAGAGCTATGGTGCAAAAGTTATGGCTCTTGAAAGTTCTATCATCAATTAGGGTAGAACCGTCACCTGAATTGTCACTTGAATTGTTTCCTAGATCATTGAGTCATATACATACATATGATAAGCTACTATAACTAGTTTTATGCAGCCAATAATTCATAATTTATATTTAAATTTCTCTAAACTTAGATTATGGGGTTTTGAGCTCTCAAAACGTAGTCTGGGATCTTAATGATTGTTCATAAATATAAGAACACAAATCAAATGAAAAATTATACAAATATTAATCCCATATGGACCCATATATTTGGTCAAAATATCAACCTCTAACTCAAACTATATAGCCTATACCATCTGCTTGAAATTGGCCTTCACTAGCTTATGCATGGAGTGATGCAGGAGATAAGTGGTTTTCTAGACATTTTGGATTTGTGACTTCATTCCAAGACTTTTTATAACCTTTAGGAGATTAAATTACACTCTTAAACTCTTTTCACTTGCATATTACTTTCAAGAGTTTGTACAATTTCTTCTAACTCCTCAAACTAATATTGAAATCCAAAAATCTGACTTTGCTGTGACTTGATAATAGGTGTGATATTTATGTAACTAATCCAAGATCCTTTTAATGTGTGTTTTATGTATTTTTCATTTTGGGTAACTTTTAAAAACATAAAATTAGCCAAAAATCACCTTTATATGCATATTTATCACCTTAGAGCTAGCAAATGATCCTCAGACTTTCCAAAACTTTATGAAACATTATGAAAAGATGTTTAATACATTAAATGGATTTAATCAACCCCTAATCACCTATGACATAACTTGACCATGAATTATCTCCTCATGAAATGCCTAAATCACTATATGACCATAACATGATTCTACTTTAACTTCTCCAAACTAACCTTAAACCATGCTAACAAGGTTAAATCAAGACTCTAGAGACCATATAGGGTATGACATGACCATGAAAAATACCACATGAAAGTTTGATTTTATAGGGGGTAAACAATTTGAATTGGAGTCAAATTTGGTCAATAGGAACCATGGTTAGATCATTTTTATGCTTGGGTGATTCTTTCTTAGGAGAAGGAACATCCCATGATATAGGTTGCTCAAGACTAGAAGGTGTGTCATTATAAACTAGTTATGAAGTAGGAATATCAAGATTAGTATCACCACTCATGATAATATCTTTAATTTTATTTTTCAAATTAAAAATAATATATCTTAAATGGCCATGAATTTTATTTTAATCACAATAGTATTTGTAATTTAATGTGTAGCATGAGTCATATCATGATATCTAATAGAAGGTAAGGCAAGCATATTCATATCAAGTAACATTTTCAATATTTTTATAGGACTATCTTTGAGTTTGGGATATTGTCATGATCCATTAAAGGAATGCATATGACTTTTTTTAAGTTTCACCCTCTTTATATCCAATGGTTTGTGTTTGCTCTTATTAGGCACATAGATTTTATTGACACTTGGATCAAAATGCATAGAATCATGAGGTAAAGTATTAATCTCATAGCTATGCATGTATGATTTTGTACACTTATTCTCTAATGACATGGCTTTAAATCAAAGATGATCAAAATATGTATAAACATGAAAAATAAATTTTCCTCTAAATTAAGGCAAGTGGATTTTAGTAAAAATGTATTTTTTCTCTAGATCTATTGGTTTATAAATCAAATAATGCATTCCACTCTTAAATCTATAAATATAATCATGCATATTCTCAACTTTCCCTTGATATAAAGACGTAATGCACTCAAATTAGGAATTTTTTCCCATTTTGTAAATAAATTATAACAATAAAGCTTCTTCTAGTCTAAGAAATAAATGCACAAAACGACTAGGGAGATTGTGAAACCACTATAAAGTATGACTTGTTAAGATTTTAATAAATGTTTTAAGAATTATCTTATTATAAGTTTCATCTTTCCTAAAATAAACACAAAATTACTTAATATGTAAACAATAATCTCTAAACCCAAAAAATAGTGAAAATTAAGGCATAGTAAAATTATGAGGGAGATGATCACCAAGAATCCCATGCACTATAGGTTTTCCATAGACAACATTCTTATTAGTCCAAGAATTAAATGCAATAGACTCATGAGATATAACTTTAATTTTTTTTGTAATTCAAATATTGTATTCATCATATTCGTGATCTCATGGGAGGCCACATTATAACTATATATGGGTTCATTCAAGGGTCTAATTATTAATTCCAAACATAGGCAAACTAAGATGATTAGATATGGATGGGGAAGAAATGTAATGCTCACAAATCCTAAAAGAGGAAGGAACATAAGTAAAAATCATACTAAATGTCCTTATTTGCATGAGAATAATATATATTAGATAATTCATTTACCATTTTCATAATTTTAATAAGGGGAGAAGGGGTTTCCATAGAATTTTTATTTTATTTTCAAAAATACCCTCATTAAACTATTATCTAAATTTAAATCACTAAAAACATTAAATTTTTTCTTTAATAAATATGTATAATTCACATTATAAGCATCCATTTTTCTAATATAACCCACTTTTAGTTAGAAGCATAATTTATGAGAAAAACAATACAATTCCTAAAGAAGAAATAATAAAAGAAGCCCTAAAATCAAAAATAAAAATAAGTAAGATTACAATCCCTCGAGAGGAAAACTGAAGTAAACCCTATGATGGATGTAAGAGTATTGATTTTCATATTTTTTGTTATGGTTGATTTTTCTATGCATAATAACCATATAATTATAAACAACAATTAAATTTTACCTTATGTTAAAATATAGACTAACAATATAATCTAAGGAAAAAAGTAAAGAGAGAGAGAGAAGACTAAAAAAATATGCCTAATAAATATAACCTAATTTTATATGGGAAATAGGATTTTGGGACTTATAGAATGATACTCCTAAAATCTAACTACAACCTCACAAAGGGTTTAGAATCATATGAGTACCAATAACATCCAATACATAATCAAGAGACTGTAGATTATGTCCCTCTACTATCAATTTTATCCTCTGCATGTTTTTAGGTCTTGTAAATTTATAGGAAACTTCACAAATAGAGGATGAGAAAATCATGGCTTCACTTCTCATAATTTATGGGTATAATTTTATTGTTTTCTTTGCCTTTGACTTTGACCTAATTATACACAATTTCTCAAGAGGAATAGAAATATATAAGCTAGTTGGCCTACGAAACCTCTTAAGGAGTTACAAATACATATCCTACATGCTTGGAATAAGGGATGAGTTTAGTTCTAGTGTGTGAATGTAATACCAACCCAAGTGAAATATATGACTTCACTTTCTCTCCTTAGATAATCAAATGCAACTAAATGAACATTTTCCTAAGCCTTTTCTTGGTAAATGTTTGTATAAAATTAAAACCCTTGAGACCACTTGAAATGCCTTGAATAGCATAAATATATATTTGGTAGTGTGCCTAAGACTTTATTCTACTTGATGCTTATTTCTTTCAATTGATACTTTTATTTCAAATGTATCTAGGAGGATTTGTATATATAAAACTCTCTAATTTAAATCAAGCACCTATTGGCATGCAAGTTTATATAATAAAAGAAGGGAACACTAAAAAAATAGAACCAAACAAAGTTTAAAAATAGAATATGAGGAAGAACCCAAAAATACAAAAGGGTCATAATTGGTAGACCATTTATTATGATCAAGACACCGAAACATTAGAGGAAGAGTAAAATAGTTGATCTTCTAGGATAATAACATACAAAGGATAAATAAAATTTAATAAAGAAGAGAGAATGGTTACAACAAAGAATAAATAAAGATAAAACACAAGAAAAATATCTAATAAGTACCTATTTTAAACCAATGATCAATATACAAAAAACCATGCTAAAACATTGCAATAATAAACCTTATTCCAAAACTAGGTGTTTATGGTAATGCATCTCACAACATGTAAGCCAGAGTGAGATATGTATAATTCTATATATGAAAATTGAAAGTAGGAAAGTGTTTTAATTGAATTGAACACTAGAAATAATAACCTCATGCACACTAAGTTAAAATTTTAAATAATTTATTTTCAAGTAAATATAATCTAAAATAATAATTTAGAACCCTGAGAGTGTTGAAAATAGGAATAAATGGAATGAGAAATGAACCATGATAATAAATAGCAATGAAATGACAAAATAGATAATAATTTGACACACCTATGAAATCTTTTAGGTTTTTGATATTGCAACCATGATGTGGAAGTGAATGTGCAAGTTATGATCAAACATAGATGAATAAAACTGAAAGGAAGGATTTGATGCTTGAACTCCAACCATAAAATTTTGAAAACTACCAAATATGTACCACCTGTAACTGTTGACATTTTTTAAGACATGGAATATATAGTTTGCTTTATTATGCATTATGTATTTTTATATGCAAGTATGTTGTCAAATGTTTTACATTTTTATGTGATCATAAAGCATAAATGACAATAAATATGTGTAAAATTGTCTTCTTTTCTCTCTTTACCTAACTATTAAAAATAATAGCAAGACAAGTGTGTGAAAATTTAGCTGACTCAAGCTACCCCTTGAGGATTTATAGTATATATCGCATGCTTATAATAAGATTCAATGTAGTTTTCATTGAGTGGAATTATGAATTAATTATTCATCTCTTCTCCTTAGTGAAGTGCATTAAGAACTATTTGAGCATTCACCTAAACCCTCTTTTGTATAAGTGGATGATATCACAAGGATTGAAGTGATGAAATATTAATGTTGGCTCAATGTGGAAACTCCCTCTTAATTTTATTAATAGATTTATCAATAAATCCTCTAACTTAGGGAAGGATATCCATTTAATTCTTACTTTTATCTATAATGGTAAAATGACTTGTGCTGATTTATATATATAGGGCTCTCTAAGACATGACATTTGAAGACTGACCCTAAAATCATGACATATTAAATCAATACATGGTAGTAATGACCCATAAAAACATATAATATGAATTCAAATATATTATAAATATACATAGGACAAAATTGAACTTCACCTATAACTAGTGAATTTGTCCCTTAGAGAAACATATGTCTAGAATTAGGGAAAGTAACTCATAAAATAGATGAATAAGGCTTAAATTTTTAAAATAGATAAATTTAATACAATTTTTAAGTCACCTATAGGGCTCAAAAGATGATAAAGTATCTTGGGGTTAGGAAAAGTCCAAAAATAGTTAAATATATGAAATTGGATCAAGTGTGAAAAAATGAGGAAAGACACAAAGGAAAATGGTCTTATACCAAAATTAGGTGTCTATATAATGTTCACACTTTTATGTATGTGATATGAATGCATGTGAATGTCAAATTTAAATAATAATAAATTTAATTTCATGCCTTGACTTACCTAGGGAAGCATAGATGAATCGAATGATACTTGAAATTTACTCCAACCACATGCATTGTCATATTTTGGAAAACCAAGAATACCTAAAGGCAATGACCAATTTAAACAAGGATGAAATTTATATCATGTCATATAAAATATATAATTTAAATAAAAATTAAAAATTAAAACATGGACATAGTAATTAATACACCTAAGTGTACATGAACCATGTTGTCACAACAAAAAACATCTTTACATGCTCATTCTAGTTAGAACTTTTAGATTGTGTCCTAATAACTATATTATGTTTCTTTATTAGATAAATAGATACATGTAATTCCTAATACATTTTTATTTTTATTGGTGCCTTTATTTCACTCAATTATTCTTAAATCTCTCAATTATTTTCTCAATTTCATTCATTTTTTCTCAATCTTGAAAAAATGGAAAATATCTTAATATATGCCCCCCTTTTCAAGTAAGGATTGTAAAAATTGTTCTTGAAATAACTTATCTCAAAATAAATAATTATATGCACCATGTTTCATCAAAAATATACTTTAATCTTTGTAAAATCATTGAAAAAAAATCATACAAATGCATGTATGTGATTATCAAAAAATATTGTCATGTATCACTCAATAGTAAGATGCAACTTTATGTAATTTGAGCATTTAAAAAGGAGCGATGGTTGTGGCTAGAGGAGGGCACGCGGCCGACCTGTCGACTGGTGAGCCGTCGGCAGACCCCAGGGCTGAGGCTGCGCCACATGGGGACAATAGGGCAGATTTTTCAACCTTTTATTCCAGCGACAGAGTTAAAATGAATAAAGTCAATGGGTGCTTACTGAGAAGGCAGGACCGACCAGTTTTGGTCATCCCTCAGGAGACAATACAGGAAGACATTGAATACCTTTCTTCACACACCTTGATCTGTAAATTCTTAGGCATACGCATCCCTCAGGCAGCTCTGGAAGCATGGATCAGGCGCTCATGGGTAGTCAATGGAGACTTTGACATTATGTTAGCAGGGAATAACTACTTCATGGTGAGTTTCTCTTCTGTGACAGACCGTAATCGTATTTTTGAAGGAGGACCTTACTTTTATGAAAGAGTAGGTCTATTTCTCAAACCATGGCATTCAGGGTTTAATACGGCTAAGGAATTGCCAGCGTGTGTCCTAGTTTGGGTGCGTCTCCCATGACTGCCATTGGAATTCTGGAGGGAGGACATCCTTAGACAGATAGCAGCTATGTTGGGCACACCAACAGCGATAGCCCATCAATCTCTGGACAGGAAATTCATTACTTACGCTCGAATCTGTGTGGACATGGATTTGAACAAGCCTCTTCCAGATTCATTGGAGATTAATATGGGCTCACTGAAATGGATTCAACAGATTGACTATGAATCAATTCCATTCAGATGTAGAATTTGTCATGTCTATGGCCATTTGCACCGATAGTGCCCCCAGGTTAGCAAAGACAAAGATCCAATGCCAGACTCCACAACGCCTTCTACGGTCTTGAGCGGCAAGGGGGCTGGGATTGCAGGCTAGAATGATAGAGCAAAAACCCAACCAAACAGGTTGAGTAAAGGGAAATATTCAGCAGTTGGGAACTCAGCGCAGGGCTCAGCTGATGTCTTCAGTAGTGGAATGGATGACTTCGTACCAGTACAAAAGCATGCTAGAGGTCGAGGGCAACAAAGAGGAATTGTGGAGAGGCAGAATGATCAGGGATTTAACAGGTTTGAGGCCCTTGACAACATGATCATTGAAGAGGGCTTTTTGATGCAGGAACCTGGTAATGAGGTGGGACAGCAAAACCAATGCCCAACACTTTTAGCCGGACTTGATAGACTGGACCAAGAGCATCCGGAGGATTCCCCGAGACTGGAGGCAGGACAACTGGCTGATTTGTAGGAGTTGAAAGAGAAGGAAGTGAGATGGGCAGATTTAGTGAAGGAAGGAGAGTCAGTAAGAAAAGATAAAAGTCTGGCTTTGGCCCTTAGATTAGTGCAAAAACAATTCAAAAAGGCCACTTCATCAGCTGCTCCTAAAGTGGGGAGGTGAAAAGACCAGGACAAACTCAAAATTACAAGTGATTTATTGGTGGAGTCTGGGGTTGTCAAGACCTTAGAGGAGCATTTTCCCCAATCCACCCAATGATAGTTTTATCTTGGAATGCAAGGGGATTGAATAGCTGCCCCAGGCAAAAAGCTATTTGTAAATTGGTGTGGGAGCACTCACCGGACATTTTTTGTATACAAGAGACTAAACTCTCAGTGGATTCTCTATTTGCTAGTATGCCAAACATCTGGAATAATGGGCAATGGCAAGGTATAGGAGCCAGAGGTAGTTCGGGAGGACTTGCTATGGGATGGGATCAGAGGAAAATTCTGCCACTTCATTGGATTTCCAATATTTTGGCTTTGTCAATGACAGCCTCTTCTTTGGAAACGGGTGAATTGTGCTTGGTTACCACTGTGTATGCCCCAGGGGACATCGAGGGACAACAATAGCTGTGGGTGCATATCCGCTATGTTTGCCAATGTTTTCTGTTCTTGCCATGGATTGTTGCAAGCGATTTCAATGCAATAATGAGCCTGGAAGAGAAGAGAGGTGGGATAAACCGCTTAAGCCCCTCCTCGGAGTGTCTTCGCCATAATGTTGCATCACTTCGCATCACGGATGTGAAACCTGCAAATGGGCTTTTTACTTGGAGCAACCGAAGATCAGGTAATGCGGCTATTTTTGAACGCCTTGATAGATTTTTAGTTTCATGTTTTTGGCAGTCTAGTGCTTTTACTCTCACTTCTGAGATTTTGGATTGGAGGGGTTCAGACCACTGGCCTATCAAACTCTCTATTGGTCAGATTGGTGGTCCTAAAAAGCCTCCATTTAAATTTCATTTGATGTGGATCTGTGACCCCACCCTTCATGATCTCATAGAATAATGGTGGAGACAAGGGGGGCCTGCTTATGGAACAGCCATGTACTCCTTTCTGAAAAAGCTTCAATATGTCAAAAGGAAATTGCAGATTTGGAATAGGAAATATTTTGGGAACTTACAGGGTATGAAGAGGAGAATGCAAGACCAGCTGGACGGCATAACTAGGCAAATAAGAGACTATGGCCTCTCGGAGGACCTTCGCCTGGAGGAATCTAGAGCTGCAAAAGAACTTGATGAGTGGGAGCTTCGAGAGGAGATTTTTTGGAAGCAGAAGGCACGCATTGAGTGGCTACAAGAGGGAGATAAGAATACTGCCTTCTTTCACAAATCTATTCAAGGAAGAAGAAATGGAAATTTTATTACCTCTCTCTTTACACAGGACGGGACGCACCTCTCTTCCTCTTAGGATATCTGCAGAGAAGCGGTTCGATACTTCTCTGATCTCTTTACTAGCGAACCACTGCTAGATGAAAGGGCAGAAAATGCAGTGCTATCTTGCATTCCATCCTTGGTGGATGATAGAATGAATGATGGTCTTATGCGGCCAATCGGAGTGGCGAAAGTGGAGGAAGCATTGTTCAGCATGAAGAGAGGCAAGGCCCCTGGACCTGATGGATTCCCTGCTGATTTTTTTCAAGAATATTGGGATATAATTAAGCATGATTTGTTGAGTGTCATGCAGGAATCCTACTCAAGCAAGGAAATGCTTAGAGCTTTGAATGCTACATTCTTGATGTTAATCCCGAAGAAGGAACAGGCAAATAAGCTTGAGATGTTTAGGCCCATTGCGCTTTGCAATGTGGTTTATAAAATAATTACTAAGCTTATAGCGCAAAGATTGAAAAGGCTCCTCCCCAATCTTATTTCTGAGGAGCAAGGAGGGTTTGTCGCTAGCAGACAAATTTTAGATGGAATGGTGATAGCATCAGAAGCTATCCACTCTATGAGTACTTCACAAGAGAGAGCGATGTTTATTAAGCTTGACCTTGTGAAAGCCTATGACAGGGTTAGTTGGAGATTTTTACGAAAAATTTTGGAGGCCTTTGGGTTCAAGCAAGACTGGATTAACTGGGTGTTCAGCTGTGTTGCCATGCCTTCCTTCTCGGTTCTTGTTAATGGGGAGCCTACGAAACTTTTTAGAGCCTATAGAGGTCTCCGTCAAGGAGATCCACTCTCCCCATATCTGTTTATTCTCATGGCCGAAGGGTTTGGGTGGCTCTTCAAGAATCGTGTCTCCCAGAATTTGATACAGGGATGGAGATGGGAAGGTGAGCCTACCACCTTGTCCCATCTTCAATTCGTTGATGACACTATCTTGGCAGGTAAAGCATGGATAAAGGAAGCGAAAGCTTTCCGAGTAACGCTGGATAATTATCTGGCAGCCTCTGGACAGCGGATTAATGAACAGAAATCTGTGATAGTCTTCTTTAATACCCCTGAGTCTATTCAAAGGAGAATTACTGCTACACTACGGTTTCAGATTCATACACTACCTGCGGTGTATTTAGGGGTCCCCATCGTGGTGGGACAATAGCCCAGGTTATTTTGGCAAAATATTTTGGATAAACTGAGACAGAAGGTAAGCCATTGGACTTATAGATGGCTATCTATAGTAGGTAGAGTTACTTTTCTCCAATCTGTTATCCAAGCTCTTCCTATATACCGTTGTATGGTTCAGAGTGCGCCAGTCTATTTTTTAAAAGAGTATGATGCGCTTTCTAGGAGGTTCTTGTGGAGTGGCAATTTTCAAAATTCTAAGTGGAGTCTCATCAATTGGGAAATGGTTTGCAGCCCAAAGAAAGAAGGCGGCCTGGGCCTGCGGTCAGCCATTTTAGTTAACCAAGCACTTGCGACCAAACTCTACTGGCGTTGGTGCACTTACTACTCTTCCTTGTGGGCCCGAATCTTGACTGCCAAATATATTTTGGGCACTAACATTCATGATATAGCCATAACTCCTGTTGAAGGGAAAGGATCGATGATCTGGAGTACCCTCAAGCTTGGAGCGCATTTGGTGAAAAATGGTTTTTTTTGGGTTTTCAACAGTGGTTCAGAGGCCTTATTCTAGGAGGACTCCTGGGATGGTGCGCCACCTTTGCTTCACTCACACCCTCATCTGCATTCCCTTGCAGACTCCTTTCATGCTGCTAGATGGAATACGGTGATACAATATAAGGAGTCTTATAATATGGGAACGAGCATTGGCTACAGGTGGAAACATTCCTCTGATTGGCCTCCTAGAGGGTCGAATGAGGAGAGGATGGTTTTATCCCAGATTCTGGATGCTAGAAGGTGTAGTGTGCTACAGGGACATGATACTCTTGCGTGGAGTGGTGATGTAACGGGACAGTATTCTGTGGCTACAGGATACAGGACCCTGATTGAGCAAAAGATGGAGGTTGGTCAGTTTCAGTGGGGTAAGTATATTTGGAACCAATGGGCTTGGCCCAAATGCAATTTTTTTCTTTGGCTGCTCACGCATAAGAGATGCCTCACCTGGGACAATCTCCAGAGGAGGGGCTTTCAGGGACCTTCCATGTGTTTTTTGTGCTATAACAGTGAGGAAACTGGAGTTCATCTCTTTTTCCAATGTTCTTTTGCTGTCCAAGTGTGGCACCTATGGTGGAGGGCGTGGAATGTTCCTTGCAGGCATGTCTCCAATCTTAATCATTTCTAGTCTCGTTTGGAAGAAGCTCCAATTAATAACGCCCTATTTTAGAATGCCTAGGCGGTGGGTCATTCCTTCATTCTATGGCACTTGTGGCTCGAAAGGAACTAACGCATCTTCAGGGGAGAGAGGCTAGAGTTGGGTCTTTTGTGGCTTAAAATTACCAACGCTCTCCAAGAAACCATTTCTGCTAGGGGCGCGATGAACTCTGCTGGCGTTCTGGGAGCGGAGGCTATTTGGACGCGCCTAGGAGTTAATCTTCACAATGCTGGAACGGATTTGGCTGGTAGTAGCTTGGCGAATGGGAGGAAGAGACAGGTTCGGCCTGTTAATAGAATTGGGCGCTGGAAGCCACCTGTGGATGGTGTTTTTAAAATAAATACCGATGGATCCTCTCGTGGGAACCCAGGCTCGGCTGGAATTGGAGCAAT